>APFE030123267.1:138898-267225 GCA_000404065.3 Pinus taeda | reverse complement strand
TTTAGTCCCAATTTGATGTTAAATTTCTTGCCTACCTTGCCTCAGCCGATAATCTGTGTTATTCATTATCTTTCTCTACTCAAGCTGTGACTTTGCCCATGTAGCCCAGAAAAACCCCATCATTTTATTAAATCAAATATTTCTGATCAGTTTACTAGCCTAATATCAGTGTTACCTTATTGGTCCTCTCATCCAATTAAGATTTTACTGAGATTGACCGGAGAGAGCCTTCTCCTGCCCTGTAGGGCTAGCTACGAGGCTAAATGGTTTGATGTAGCCTTGAGGTTTACCTGTCTCAGCCTGAGGTGAAATTTCAAGGGCTAACATACTGGCGACCATATTGGGGAGAACATTCGACTTGTTGACTGTCTTGTCCCTGTACATGCAATCAAGGTGCAGATCTGATGCTGATGGTGGACAGCACTCAGATACATATACAGGCTGAACTATTCACCCGACGACTCCAATTCGATCCAAACATTCCAGTGCTTGTTGATTCATTCATGCAATGGTAGGGTATACCCTGTGTGAAGCAGTAGAAGAAATAAGAATTTTTTTAGCAAATACTGAATTTGATGAAGATGTTTTCAGTGCCTTGCTTCAATGGTTGAAATCTTTAAAGTTCTTCAAAACTGAATTTTGCGAGTTAATTGTTGAAAGAATTGAAGAGGAGATTCAATGGTTAGATGAGCAGATTCAGTCATATGATTTCCAAGACCCTAAAAAGTTTTTGGAAATTCTTCCTCCATCGAAACAAGAAATAACAGACTTGCCTATAGAAGTTTACATTGACAATGTGCAGCTGGAAGTATGTGTTGCAGAGTTGGGGCAGCCAACAGAGACTCACTTCCGTGATCCTATTGCGGCATACATGGACATGTTTTTCAGTTTGATTGACAGATCAGGCTGTCTTTTCCATGACCAGGGTCATTACGTGCATGAAGAGCTGCCAGCAATTACATCTGTGTCCTGGCGGAAGCATTCTCGAGCAGCATCATTTTCAGGTTTACTTGAATGGCTAATCTGGCATTTTAGTATTACTTGATCTAGTGTTTGTACAGCAAAGTAGGGTAGCTTTGTAAATAAATAAGCAGCCATAAGGGCAGCATCTGGTTTTAGTTTGCTTGAAGATTGTTTGAGTTCAGTTTCAGTTTGAGAATTAAGTCAAGAGTTGTGTCGATGATGACTCCACTGCCCAATGGGTGGAGGCACTGTCTGCTCTCCCAAAGTTCTGCGGTTCTTGGCACCTCCAAAAAGCGGCAGCTGCCATCCCAAGTGGAGCCGATGTTAGACTCCATCTTGTCAAGTCAAATGTGAGATTGATTCTTCTTCAAAACCCTGTTTTGAAGAAGAAATCATTAATATGTAATTTGTCATGATGTTCCAAAGCTCTACAGTTCTTCAAATGACAGTGTTTTTGATGTGGATGGTGAGACAATCTCTGCAAAAGTTAGAAATGGATTTACATTCTCCGCAACTGATGAACAAGGACTAGACCATGCATGATTATAGAAAGAAGCCAAGTTGTTGGCTAGCAAGAGCAAGAGCCCAACAAACCCGCATTTCTAGCTTCACTCAACAATCTGCTTCAAATCCATTTATGTTTTGATAATATAACAGTTTGAAGTAAACAAACATGCTGGTGCAGGTTCAGCAGCTGAACAAAATCAGTTCTTTGTCTTTATCCTATAAGGCAGCCATAGATGAAAAGTTTCTGGCAAACTTTTGGTGGTGTTGGGACCGGTTGAAGGATAATTGAACGAAGGATGTGCCTATGCCTAATTATTTCCGCCTCCCTACTCTAATACATCGTGCATATGAACGCTTATTATCTAGTGGAGCGATCTTGCCATCACCAGCACTTCTGCTGCGACTTCTTCGATCAGTATTATCAGTTCTTCGTGAGTGGATACTTTCAACTCTTGCACAGAGAATGGGCACAAGTGCCACTGGTGCTTCTCTTATTCTCGGAGGGGTGTTAACGTCTGAGCAAATTGCTTCTATTAATCAAGGTGCAGTGTATAATAATGAACCACTTGATCGTCGTGACTATTCTGGAAATGTCCCAGCTGGGTCTCCTATGATATACAAGGAAAAGGGAATGCAGATGTCAGTGAAAATTCTCCAAAGAAAGCCAGAGCCGAGAAAAAACAAGCGATGGAAACTGTCTATGGTCAAAAGCAAATATAGTGGACTCCAAATGGAATTCAGAAATATTAAATGCTCAACAAAAAAAATTACATTAGAGTCAAAACAAGAAGAGGGAATTGGTATCAATCTACAAGAGGTTACATTTGGGCCAAAGCAAGAAGAAGAAAGAGTTAGTGCTTTAGAAAATATTACTGTGGAGCCAACTCCAGAAAAAGAGATCGTTAATGATGGAGCTGGACATTTACAAGGCACAGAGTATGCTATTTGTGAAAATTGCAATGAAGTGATTGAATCTCTTAGGAAAGAGGTCATAAGGAAGCTTGGAAGAAAGAGTGCAGGACATAAACGCCTTTGTTTGGTTACAGGTGCCCAGTCCTTGATCAAAGAACATGATGAAGGAACAAAAGAGGATTAGGTAGGCATAATTGGTAACCAGATGGAAAAGCATGGTATCAAACTTGACATTGTAATATTTCGATAGAAGATGCCTAGACTAACTAAATCAGATTTATTCAGTGAAAATCGTTCCCTTCTAAATAGATTTTCGAAGCAAGCACAAGCAAATGTGTGTGAAAATCGGGTCTGGCACTGCTCAAGTAATATGGGAGGCAAATCAACATTATTGCGTGTCACCTGTTTATCAGTGATAATGGCTCAGCTTGGATGTTATGTACCTTGTACATCATGTACCCTGTCGCCATTGAATTTATGGGACTCCCAGAGTTTTTGACAAAAACTATTACAGCGATCTGAAAATCAAGAAAGGGCTTCTTCACTCTGATCAGAAACTTTTCAACGGAGGTTCCACAGATTCGCAGGTTTAATAAAATGTTTTTGATACTTTGAAACATTCGTAAGGGAACAGAAGTTCACACGAGAGATGGCGTGAATCCCACTTCACTACCTATGCCCATTTTTTCCAACCCTGAAACAAAGTTAAGTTGAGAGTCTCAGTCAGTGAAACAAAGAGGAAACCGATGTAATCAGTGATGTTTGAATATATTCAGGTTGTGTCCTATAGGCCCTGGTATCTGAGCGGAGAACTGTATTCACGTAATGATGGCAAGTGCATGGATAAAGCCGATGGCTTTGGCATTGGATTTTGATTGCCATATTCTTTAGTTCTCTGGCTGTCATTCTTTTTGGAACTATGGTGGTAGTTGCGCTTAGTTTATTTAAATTTACATAGGTTTACAGGGTTCTCATTGGAAGTGTCGAGTTTCACATCGTGGGCATTCTGCAAATCAAGTTTATTCATGTATAGTTTCTGTCTTTTCTGGATGATAGTGTGAAGATGTGTGCGTGTTGTTCTAGACAGAGTGCGGCAGAATTGTTGTAAGTGTTACCAGATGAGTCCTGTGCTTGGCCCGAAGATGGAGCAGCGCCCCTTCTCTGCACAGTCTGAAACCAAGAAATTCACTTTCAATGTGATGGCAAAATAGATGATGAGTTTCAGTCATGGAGAACCTGAGACAGACAGGATTTTGTTCCATAATTTCCACCAGCGATTGTTGGGATCCTTTGGAGATTTTGTGGGATTACGGGCGATGTGGCTCTTAGAAGGCAGATTGTGAGTTATTGTTGATGCGTTGGACGTGTTGGAGTTCGATGAGTGGCTCTGCCTATTGGGTCGTTCTTGCAAATAAATTTAAATTAAACGTTGAATGCAACCGTGCTCAATACAGTTGTCACCATGAGCTGAAAGGATAGGATTTTAGTTTAAAGTTGTTTTATTAAAATGACAAATGTAACACAACCAAAGAATGAGACTCGATTTAAGACTTCAGTCCTGATCCTGTGGAGATCTGCACTTCAATTCTTAGTCTTTTTGGGTTAGTCATTAGAGAATTTCAAGGAGAAGGTTGTTCTCTTTTCTAAATTTTTGTAATGTCAGTTCAAAACCTTGTTTTGGGTCGATCTGTTTCCTACAGATAGTATTATTTTTATTGCAAACTCTTAAGGTAAGAGGCAGAGAGGAGAGAGTTCTAAGGGCTGGAGAATAGAGAGCTTACCATGTACAGTCATTGACAGAGATTTTTAATGAAATTACACAGCTCTGACTTCTGAGATTCCCGTGGTATGAAAGTTAGCATAAGTTTTTCTTCTGTAACCTGGTATGTTTCATTTCAGTTCCTAATCATTTCTGAGTGAACAAATGAAGTGTTTAGGTAGAATTCATAGTATTATATGCTCTGCCTATAAGTTTGTTCATGTTCAATGTTTTCTACTTTTTAAGGAGGATTCAAAGGTATTGTTTTCCCTCCTTAGCTCCTCACCAGTCTTGCCATCCCATTTAATCTCAATTTGATGTTAAATTTCTTGCCTACCTTGCCTCAGTCGATAATCTGTGTTATTCATTATATTTCTCTGCTCAAACTGTGAATTTGCCCATGCAGCCCAGAAAAACCCCATCATTTTATTAAAAACCCTTTGATCAGTTTACTAGCCTAAAATCAGTGTTACCCTATTGGTCATCTCATCTATTGAAGATTTTACGAGATAGACCAGAGAGAGCCTTCTCCTGGCCCATAGGGCTAGCTACGAGGCTAAATGGTTTGATGTTGCCTTGAGGTTTGCCTTTCTCAGCCTGAGGTGAAATTTCAAGCGCTAACATACTGGCGACCATACTAGGGAGAACATTCGACTTGTTGATTGTCTTGTCCCAGTACATGCAATCAAGGTGCAGATCTGATGCTGATGGTGGACAGCACTTAGATACATATACAGGCTGAACTATTCACCCGGCGACTCCAATTCGATCCAGACATTCCAGTGCTTGTTGATTCATTCATGCAATGGTAGGGTATACCCTGTGTGAAGCTGTAGAAGAAATAAGAAATTTGTTAGCAAATACTTAATTTGATGAAGATGTTTTCAGTGTCTTGCTTCAATGGTTGAAATCTTTAAAGTTCTTCAAAACTGAATTTTGCGAGTTAATTGTTGAAAGAATTGAAGAGGAGATTCAATGGTTAGATGAGCAGATTTAGTCATATGATTTCCAAGACCCTAAAAAGTTTTTGGAAATTCTTCCTCCATCGAAACAAGAAATAACAGACTTGCCTATAGAAGTTTACATTGACAATGTGCAACTGGAAGTATGTGTTGCAGAGTTGGGGCAGCCAACAGAGACTGGCTTCCGTGATCCTATTGCGGCATACATGGACATGTTTTTCAATTTGATTGACAGATCAGGCTGTCTTTTCCGTGACCAGGGTCATTACGTGCATGAAGAGCTGCCAGCAATTACATCTGTGTCCTGGCAGAAGCATTCTCGAGCAGCATCATTTGCAGGTTTACTTGAATGGCTAATCTGGCATTTTAGTAATACCTAATCTAGTGTTTGTACAGCAAAGTAGGGTAGCTTTGTAAATAAATAAGCAGCCATAAGGGCAGCATCTGGTTTTAGTTTGCTTGAATATTGTTTGAGTTCAGTTTCAGTTTGAGAATTAAGTCAAGAGTTGTGTCGATGATGACTCCATTGCCCAATGCGTGGAGGCACTGTCTGCTCTCCCAAAGTTCTGTGGTTCTTGGCACCTCCAAAAAGCGGCAGCTGCCATCCCAAGTGGAGCCGATGTTAGACTCTGTCTTGTCAAGTCAAATGTGAGATTGATTCTTCTTCAAAACCCTGTTTTGAAGAAGAAATCATTAATATGTAATTTGTCATGATGTTCCAAAGCTCTACAGTTCTTCAAATGACAGTGTTTTTGATGTGGATGGTGAGACAATCTCTGCACAAGTTAGAAATGGATTTACATTCTCCACGGCTGATGAACAAGGACTAGACCATGCATGATTATAGAAAGAAGCCAAATTGTTGGCTAGCAAGAGCAAGAGCCCAACAAACCCGCATTTCTAGCTTCACTCAACAATCTGCTTCAAATCCATTTATGTTTTGATAATATAACAGTTTGAAGTAAACAAACATGCTGGTGCAGGTTCAGCAGCTGAACAAAATCAGTTCTCTATCTTTATCGTATAAGGCAGCCATAGATGAAAAGTTTCTAGCAAACTTTTGGTGGTGTTGGGACCGGTTGAAAGATAATTGAACGGAGGATGTGCCTATGCCTAATTATTTCCGCCTCCCTACTCTAGTACATCGTGCATATGAACGCTTATTATCTAGTGGAGTGATCTTGCCATCACCAGCACTTCGGCTGTGACTTCTTCGATCAGTATTATCAGTTCTTCGTGAGTGGATACTTTCAACTCTTACACAGAGAATGGGCACAAGTGCCACTGGTGCTTCTCTTATTCTCGGAGGGGTGTTAACGTCTGAGCAAACTGCTTCTATTAATCAAGGTGTAGTGTATAATAATGAACCACTTGATCATCGTGACTATTCTGGAAATGTCCCGGCTGGGTCTCCTATGATATACAAGGAAAAGGGAATGCAGATGTCAGTGAAAATTCTCCAAAGAAAGCCAGAGCCGAGTCAAAACAAGCGATGGAAACTGTCTATGGTCAAAAGCAGATATAGTGGACTCCAAATGGAATTCAGAAATATTAAATGCTCAACAAAAAAAATTACATTAGAGTCAAAACAAGAAGAGGGAATTGGTATCAATCTACAAGAGGTTATATTTGGGCCAAAGCAAGAAGAAGAAAGAGTTAGTGCTTTAGAAAATATTACTGTGGAGCCAACTCCAGAAAAAGAGATCGTTAATGATGGAGCTGGACATTTACAAGGAACAGAGTATGCTATTTGTGAAAATTGCAATGAAGTGATTGAATCTCTTAGGAAAGAGGTCATAAGGAAGCTTGGAAGAAAGAGTGCAGGACATAAACGCCTTTGTTTGGTTACAGGTGCCCAGTCCTTGATCAAAGAACATGATGAAGGAACAAAAGAGGATTAGGTAGACATAATTGCTAACCATATGGAAAAGCATGGTATCAAACTTGACATTGTAATATTTCGATAGAAGATGCCTAGACTAACTAAATCAGAATTATTTAGTGAAAATCGTTCCCTTCTAAATAGATTTTCGAAGCAAGCACAAGCAAATGGGTGTGAAAATCGGGTCTGGCACTGCTCAAGTAATATGGGAGGCAAATCAACATTATTGCGTGTCACCTGTTTATCAGTGATAATGGCTCAGCTTGGATGCTATGTACCTTGTACATCATGTAACCTGTCGCCATTGAATTTACGAGACTCCCAGAGTTTTTGACAAAAACTATTACAGCGATCTGAAAATCAAGAAAGGGCTTCTTCACTCTGATCAGAAACTTTTCAATGGAGGTTCCACAGATTCGCAGGTTTAATAAAATGTTTTTGATACTTTGAAACATTCGTAAGGGAATGGAAGTTCACACAAGAGATGGCGTGAATCCCACTTCACTACCTATGCCCATTTTTTCCAACCCTGAAACAAAGTTAAGTTGAGAGTCTCAGTCAGTGAAACAATGAGGAAACCGATGTAATCAGTGATGTTTGAATATATTCAGGTTGTTTCCTACAGGCCCTGGTATCTGAGCGGAGAACTGTATTCATGTAATGATGGCAAGCGCATGGATAAAGCCGATGGCTTTGGCATTGGATTTTGATTGCCATATTCTATAGTTCTCTGGTTGTCATTCTTTTTGGCACTATGGTGGTAGTCGCGCTTAGTTTATTTAAATTTACACAGGTTTGCGAGGTTCTCATTGGAAGTGTCGAGTTTCACATCGTGGGCATTCTACAAATCAAGTTTATTCATGTATAATTTCTGTCTTTTCTGGATGATAGTGCGAAGGTGTGTGCTTGTTGTTCTGGACAGAGTGCGGCAGAATTGTTGTAAGTGTTACCAGATGAGTCCTGTGCTTGGCCCGAAGATGGAGCGGCGCCCCTTCTCTGCACAGTCCGAAACCAAGAAATTCACTTTCAATGTGATGGCGAAACAGATGATGAGTTTCAGTCATGGAGAACCTGAGACAAACAGGATTTTGTTCCAGAATTTCCGCCAGCGATTGTTGGGATCCTTTGGAGATTTTGTGGGATTACGGGCGATGTGGCTCTTAGAAGAAGGATTGTGAGTTAATGTTGATGCGTTGGACGTGTTGGAGTTCGATGAGTGGCTTTGCCTATTAGGTCGTTCTTGCAAATAAATTTAAATTAAACGTTGAATGCAACCGTGCTCAATACAGTTGTCACCATGAGCTGAAAGGATAGGATTTTAGTGTAAAGTTGTTTTATTAAAATGAAAAATGTAACACAACCAAAGAATGAGACTCGATTTAAGACTTCAGTCCTGATCCTGTGGAGATCTGCGCTTCAGTTCTTAGTCTTTTTGGGTTAGTCATTAGAGAATTTCAAGAAGAAGGTTGTTCTCTTTTCTAAATTTTTGTAATGTCAGTTCAAACAGCGCCCCTGTTTTGGGTCGATCTGTTTCCTACAGATAGTATTATTTTTATTGTAAACTCTTAAGGTAAGAGGCAAAGAGGAGAGAGTTCTGAGGGCTGGAGAATAGAGAGCTTACCATGTACAGTCATTGACAGAGATTTTTAATGAAATTACACAGCTCTGACTTCTGAGATTCCTGTGGTATGAAAGTTAGCATAAGTTTTTCTTCTGTAATCTGTTATGTTTCATTTCACTTCATAATCGTTTCTGAGTGAACAAATGAAGTGTTTAGGTAGAATTCATAGTATTATATGCTCTGTCTATAAGTTTGTTCATGTTCAATGTTTTCTACTGTTTAAGGAGGATTCAAAGGTATTGTTTTCCCTCCTTAGCTCCTCACCAGTCTTGCCATCCCATTTAATCTCAATTTGATGTTAAATTTCTTGCCTACCTTGCCTCAGTTTGGTTACAGGTGCCCAGTCCTTGATCAAAGAACATGATGAAGGAACAAAAGAGGATTAGGTAGACATAATTGGTAACCAGATGGAAAAGCATGGTATCAAACTTGACATTTTAATATTTCGACAGAAGATGCCTAGACTAACTAAATCAGAGTTATTCAGTGAAAATCGTTCCCTTCTAAATAGATTTTCGAAGCAAGCACAAGCAAATGGGTGTGAAAATCGGGTCTGGCACTGCTCAAGTAATATGGGAGGCAAAACAACATTATTGTATGTCACCTGTTTATCAGTGATAATGGCTCAGCTTGGATGTTATGTACCTTGTACATCATGTACCCTGTCGCCATTGAATTTACGGGACTCCCACAGTTTTTGACAAAAACTATTACAGCGATCTGAAAATCAAGAAAGGGCTTCTTCACTCTGATCAGAAACTTTTCAACGGAGGTTCCACAGATTCGTAGGTTTAATAAAATGTTTTTGATACTTTGAAACATTCGTAAGGGAACGGAAGTTCACACGAGAGATGGCGTGAATCCTACATCACTACCTATGCCCATTTTTTCCAACCCTGAAACAAAGTTAAGTTGAGAGTCCCAGTCAGTGAAACAATGAGGAAATCGATGTAATCAGTGATGTTTGAATATATTCAGGTTGTGTCCTATAGGCCCTGGTATCTAAGCGAAGAACTATATTCACGTAATGATGGCAAGTGCATGGATAAAGCCGATGGCTTTGGCATTGGATTTTGATTGCCATATTCTATAGTTCTCTGGCTTCCATTCTTTTTGACACTATGGTGGTAGTCGCGCTTAGTTTATTTAAATTTACACAGGTTTGCAGGGTTCTCATTGGAAGTGTCGAGTTTCACATCGTGGGCATTTTGCAAATCAAGTTTATTCATGTATAGTTTATGTCTTTTCTGGATGATAGTGCGAAGGTGTGTGCGTGTTGTTCTGGACAGAGTGTGGCAGAATTGTTGTAAGTGTTACCAGATGAGTCCTGTGCTTGGCCCGAAGATGGAGCGGCGCCCCTTCTTTGCACAGTCCGAAACCAAGAAATTCACTTTCAATGTGATGGCGAAACAGATGATGAGTTTCAGTCATGGAGAACCTGAGACAGACAGGATTTTGTTCCATAATTTCTACCAGCGATTGTTGGGATCCTTTGGAGATTTTGTGGGATTATGGGCGATGTGGCTCTTAGAAGGCGGATCGTGAGTTATTGTTGATGCGTTGGATGTGTTGGAGTTCGATGAGTGGCTCTGCCTATTGGGTCGTTCTTGCAAATAAATTTAAATTAAACGTTGAATGCAACCGTGCTCAATACAGTTGTCACCATGAGCTGAAAGGATAGGATTTTAGTGTAAAGTTGTTTTATTAAAATGAAAAATGTAACACAACCAAAGAATGAGACTCGATTTAAGACTTCAGTCCTGATCCTGTGGAGATCTGCGCTTCAGTTCTTAGTCTTTTTGGGTTAGTCATTAGAGAATTTCAAGAAGAAGGTTGTTCTCTTTTCTAAATTTTTGTAATGTCAGTTCAAACAGCGCCCCTGTTTTGGGTCGATCTGTTTCCTACAGATAGTATTATTTTTATTGTAAACTCTTAAGGTAAGAGGCAAAGAGGAGAGAGTTCTGAGGGCTGGAGAATAGAGAGCTTACCATGTACAGTCATTGACAGAGATTTTTAATGAAATTACACAGCTCTGACTTCTGAGATTCCTGTGGTATGAAAGTTAGCATAAGTTTTTCTTCTGTAATCTGTTATGTTTCATTTCACTTCATAATCGTTTCTGAGTGAACAAATGAAGTGTTTAGGTAGAATTCATAGTATTATATGCTCTATCTATAAGTTTGTTCATGTTCAATGTTTTCTACTGTTTAAGGAGGATTCAAAGGTATTGTTTTCCCTCCTTAGCTCCTCACCAGTCTTGCCATCCCATTTAATCTCAATTTGATGTTAAATTTCTTGCCTACCTTGCCTCAGTCGATAATCTATGTTATTCATTATGTTTCTCTGCTCAAACTGTGACTTTGCGCATGCAGCCCAGAAAAACCCCATCATTTTATTAAAAACCCTTTGATCAATTTACTAGGCTAAAATCAGTGTTACCCTATTGGTCATCTCATCTATTGAAGATTTTACGAGATAGACCGAAGAGAGCCTTCTCCTGCCCCGTAGGGCTAGCTACGAGGCTAAATGGTTTGATGTTGCCTTGAGGTTTTCCTTTCTCAGCCTGAGGTGAAATTTCAAGCGCTAACAGGTCCAGTATGAAAATTTGATGAAACGAGGCCTTCATATGTAGTGTTATGTACCAAGAGCATCCAGTCTAAAAATTTATGAAATGTGGACCGTGGAAGAAGAAAGAAGGTCGTAGCCTTCTGTAGGCTAGCGCCTATGTACTAGTAATCACATTGGCTAGTACAAGAGCTAGGGGGTTGCATCTCCCTTCCAGTATAAGCTGGAAAATGGGAGAAGGTTGTAGCCTTCTGTAGGTGGGTGCTTGCATACTGGTATGAGTCTGCACCAGTACAAGATTGTAAACAGATTTTCTTATTATTAAAAGAAGACATAGATGACAGCAGTAGGTGGTTTTCACCCACATTGGGTTTCCACCTTAAATCTTGGTGTTCATGTGTGTTGCTTGTGTGTGATGCTTTATTCTTTTTTTACTGCACTATCTAATAAGTCACTGATGCATTGGTTTAAGATAAACACATGATAGTTGTATAAATCACAAGTTCTCTAGATATACGTTGGTTTCTCTAATCATAGTTGCATGTACACGCTAGTTCACTTAACTGAAGTAGTGTATATAAAATTTTTGGGAAATAAAATTATTGATCTGATAATACTGATTCACCCTCCCTCTCAATATTATTTCCAACAATTGGTATCAGAGAAGGTCCTTTAGAATAAGCTTGAACGCTTGAAGGAAGATCTTTCAAGATGAATAATCACGAAGGCATGGGATGCATCAGACCACCAATATTCAATGGGAGAAACTTAGTATATTGGAAAATAAGAACCAGAGCCAATCTACAATCGCTTGGAACTAATGTTTGGGAAATTGTGGAAGGAGTATATCAATTTCCAGCAGTAATACCTCAGACCCTGTAGGTAAGAAGTTATAGGAAGCTAATTCTAAAGCTGTCAATACATTACAAGTAAATATGTCAGAATCATAATTTTTCAAGGTCATGCAGCTCAAGACAGCCAAAGAAATATGGGACAAAATCATTCAGAGCTACGAAGGAGACTCTCAAGTAAAACGTGCTAAGCTTCAAACTCTTCGAATTCAGTATGAAACTCTTAAGATGCATAATGATGAGAGTGTAGCCAATTACTTTTTACAAATAGATGAGATTGTTAATTGTATGAAGAATCTGGGTGAGGAAATAAAGGAAGTTACTTTAGTTGAGAAATTTTTGAGATCTTTGTCTTCTAAATTTGAGTCAAAAGTGTTTGCCATAGAAAAAAACAAGATCTTCAAACTATCACTATGACTCAACTTCATGGAATCCTAATTTCCTTTGAAATGAGAAAAGGAGGTCCATTAGATATGAGAGAAGCCACATTTAAAGCATGATCTAGTTTTAAACAGGAACGCAACAAATTACAGAAATAACCATAAACACAGAGATGCAGTGGAATGATCTGGAATTAAACAAGAACACAACAAATTACATAGATAACCATAAACACAGAGATGCAACGGAAATAACACTTCATTTCATTAATGTAAAATACTGAAATATGCTTACAAACAGAAATGGGAATAAACCATCTAGGGCGATGGTAGCTTATCTCTGAGAAGAGATGTGGTGGCTACATACCTCTGAACTGTGTTACAATGAGGCTCAAAGGCCTATTTATTGTTGAGAAACAATGAAAAACCCTTAACATTCCAAAACCTAACCCTAGGAGAAGAAACGCCAAACTGTGGGCCCCGTTTGGGGGTAAGTTGGTACATCAACTTCCCAGGGTCGTAACTTTAGCATATGATCTCCGTTTGACGTGTACAATAGCTCATTAGAAAGATCTATTCGAGCACTATCATTGTTGGAATGGGCAACACTGGTCCATGTTCCTGTGTTGCCCCTAGATTCCCCAAAAAACGTCGTTTAGGGCCTCAAAACGGCTCTGGAAGTTTAGGACCCAAGAAAATGCTAAAAATAGTAAGGTGTGCTACAATTAAGGAAACTGAAAATGCTGAGAAAGACAATGGTGGGGGTCTAGGTGGACTTGGCAAGTGGCCACCAATATCCACCTGGATCATCCAAGCACATCGATATCTTATATCATCATCTCAGAGACTATGTAGCAAAGAGGATCATGTTGTTGTAGTATCTTTCGACAAAGGAGCAAGATGCTAACATTTTGACAAAGGAATTGTCAAAGTGTAAATTCGAGTTCCATAGAGACAGGATCGGGGTGGAAAATAATCCCTTTCTTGTTGAGACGGAGTGTTGAAATGTGGCAACAAGAATATTCCAATTTTAATTTGTCTTTGAATTAAAATTTTGAATTAAAATTTGAATTAAGTCTCACCAGCTACTTGAAAAATAATTAATTAATTCATCTTGAGTTAATTAGTTGGAGAAATTCAAGTTAGAAGTCTCTCTGAAGTCATGCAATAGTTGTCCCTTAAATTAAGGAGATTATTCCTTAATTAAGGAGATAAGATTGAGTTATATTTGAGTTGTAATTAGTTAGCTCAGTTTAATGAGTTAAGTCCAATTAAATTAGTTCCAGACTCTTTGAGGAACTAATTGTGAGTTATCATTCAATTGATGCATGCATGCACTCAACTAGTGTAATCTAGATAACTGAATATTCTCTCATCATTGACTCATGCATGTCTATTATGAGAAAGACCCAGTTGAGATTAAGGACAATGACAGTGCATTATCAGTTGCATGTGTTTTCCTCTAAACAAAACTCATGCATGCAGAAGCAATTCATTCCTTGAGGATTGCGCAGTTTTATAGGGTGTGAGATCATTCTGAGTGATCAGTGTTCCACTTGGTAACAGGAGGATCACCCAGGAGAAAGAGCGGAAGGAAATATGATCTTGGAGGACAGAGTGGAAGACTTATGATAAGTCTATTTTTATTGTGAGCATTTGTGAGGATTGTACTAAGAGCTAGCTAGTTGTGAAAGCTAAGGCTTTGTGTAATTATGAGATATTTCCAACTTGTATGATAATACAGATAGTTGGGCTTTTAGCTGAGGCTTTCCCCTAATTATTCTTCTATGTTTCATGTGCATTGATTCTTCTTCTAGTTAAATGTGTTTAGATTGATCTTGCTCAAATATTTTAAGCTTCCGCAAATTGATTGTAGAAGTAGATTAAAGTATTTTGTTTTAGTTATATTTCCTTATCAGGTTAATATATAGTCAGAATTTCTACATGCATCATGTTTCCTGCATTTACCTCAATCATGGCATGCAACAACCTTTCAAATGCTTTCTCTAATCACAATTTATGTGTTCCCAGTGTGTGCCAACCCTAGCCTTGATCATGCAATGTCATAGCCTTAGAGAAACTTACTTGTATGACCAATTTTGTCATGTTTTCAAAAACATCAATGCTTCTCCTTTCAAAACAGTCAAACATTAAATTACCTTGGAGTAGTGTCAAATATGGCATCAAACTTGACTACCTAGTGTGCTACAAAATACTACTATAAGAATCTTATCTGTGTTTAGTACATAAATTCAAATTGTATTGTAACATACCTAAGGACTATCTTTTTGATCTATCTCACACCCATCTAGCAAGAAACTAGAAATGTACTTCCATCCAAAAGCATCACACACTAGATCAACATCCAACGGTGTGTCCCATAAATACGTCACACCCCATCGCAAAGGAAGTTGGGGAAACTTAACAAAGACACTACACTAGAGATCACCAACTGGATGCGATCATCCAACCATCCTATTACCTAAAGTTCCCACATCCTAGCATCAACTAGAGTATATTCAATCCTACCTTGCCTCAGAGATTTAAACTTTAAATAAATCCCTATCAACCTTCCAGGGGAAATAATTAAGATATGAAATAAGTGACCTCTCATAGATGCAAGGAAAATTGAAACTCAAATATCCTGAATATTCTAGGAGACCTTTTGACTTCAAAGACATATTCACACTATGTTCTGAAGTATTTCCCTCATTAACCCACAAATCTTGTCTGATCTGAATAAGGTGGAACACCTTTATAACAGTCAACTCCCAAAAATGTAGATGAGGTGATGACAGAGAAGTTATTGCACTATTTTCTTTCTAAATGTTTACTACATAGTCAAGCAAAGGTTGATTGATAAATACAGGGAGATCCTTCTTATAACTGCTCCAACTAGGTGACCATGCCCTTGAAAAATGTGCATTGTTGGCCTTTTCAAATTCATCCTCCAGGTTCAGATCATATGATGGGTCGTTATACACTTCACCTGAATATATATGACCATGCATTTAATAAGCATATCATTAAGCAACTAACACAAGTAGAGCTAGAAATGCAAAAAAATAGGAAACTATGCAACCCAATATTTAGTGTTTCGAGCTTTTGGAATGTGTTAGTGTTGAGCTCCAGTGAGGTGTTTTCACCTTGATCTTAGTAAAATATGATAGTAATCAATCATCACTGTCTACGGTTATGTTATGCGTCACTAATTGTTCACTATTTATAACTTAAATTTAAGAGAAAAAGGGTGGTTTGCAAGAAAAAATACTACAAAACACAATGCAATAAGATAATATTTGGTTTACTGGCCTTCCATCTTATCAAGTGGATGTGAATAATATAGTATTAAAAGGGCAGGATGAAAACACAATAAGCCGATATTAGATTACTGCATGGTGCTTAGAATTTTCCATCTGCAAGTCATCAATTCATCAGAAATAGTACTTGCTACATAATTGTTCCAATTTTTGTTAGACCATGAATGTCAAATTGTAGGATAAATATTTCATCCAGGATTGGCCACACAAATGCTAGATCACAATGTATACTATGGCATTGATTATGATAAGACTGGTTTGATTTCACCAATTGTGAAAAGCACTATATAATTTCAGCATATCCTAGAGTACAACTAGATGACCATAAGGGTGAGCTCAAACTTATCTGGAGGCTCAAAGGTAGGATTATAGACTAATCATGAATCTAGTATGTGCCTCTAACATGCTTAATCCTTACTACTTGTTCACAAGTAGTTTCATTACATTTCCATATGAAAGGATACTAATTATATTGTTTGATGGATGTGGGACAAATAATGATACACCTTTTGATAGAGATAATTGCTCAAGTATTCACTAGTTATTATTGAACCTAACTAGCAACTAATCAGCACTTACTAAAAGGCACCTTAAGTAGTTTGATCACCTGAGAAAATGTAACAGTAATACTTCCTATCTTAATTTTTAACAAAAATATAGATATATTTTAAAGAAAAGCTTTTCTATTAGAGAAATGCTTTATAATCAACATTGACACATTTGAATTCAATGGACATACCAATTATTGACCGAAATTTCAAAATATTGAACTTATGGCAACAAAATTCATTATAACAATACATTTATAATCATCTAAAATATAGAGGTCCTATTCTTCAGAGGCATTATAGGAAAGTTGAAATGTTTCTCATAGACTGTTGTTATCTATCAACACCTATCGAGAAAAGGTCAATTCATACCATTTTTGCCATGCTATTCCATGAAATTTGTATTATTTTCAACTTCTCATACATCCAAAAATTATATTCTTGGAAAATAGTGAATTCTTGTATATCTTTCTCAATTTTCTAGAACCAGATTGATTCAAAATGCATAAACATTAAAGAAATATATTGTAGTGAAATGTATGGTATTACACAGAAACAACACATCCCAAGGATGAAGGAAGGCATTAGATTGATTGGTGGACTATTAGTAGATTTATTTTTAACTCACTCCTATACAGTTGACTGATTGTGTACAAGAATAAATCTATTTATCTAACCTCATTATTATATATTGTTATTGTCCCATAAAAGGATTCACACATTTAGCTTGTATAGAGTAAAACAAAGGAACCATCTCGAATGGTTCACTGGATTGTTGGTGATGTCAACGGAGTATATATTTGTCCAAAAGGGTTCCATTCTCACCGTGGTCTTTGCAACCCAAATGGCATGTCTCAGAAAAGGATGAAGCTTGAGGCATGTCCCAGGAAATTTGGATAGAATAGTCACCCCTTAGACTTAGAATCAAAGCCAAAAAATTCGATGCTATGCAATGTAGTCCCTAAACTTTGTAGGAAAATCATAAAATGTGAAAGGGCGGGAATCGTTTGAGTGGACGAAGTGAAAGAAATTGCTAAAAGACAAAGGTATAATCAAAGTACATTTACAAAAAGAGAAGGAAAACTAACTGATGAGAAAAAAGGGAAAAACATTTGCATTATGATACAAATGTTATCCTTTATGGCAACTCACACAGATGACAACTCACAATGCAATAGGTCAACAACAAAGGATTACAGGTCAAACTCTAGACGTTGAAGAAAGAGAGTGGTTTAACAAGTATACGCTGGTTCAATTTGTCCAAGCAGCGTATACACATAGGTTAACAGAATAAAAGGAGTGTATATGTATACACACACTCCCACAGGAGGAAAAGCACGTACATGTTGGAAAAATAAGCTTCTAATCCGAGATATTTGGTCCAAGGTATTTTGGTCCAACGTATTGGTCCAAGATATTTGGTCTGAGGTATTGACCCTAGGTATTTTGTCCAAGGTATTGGTCCTATGTGGTTTTGGTCCAAGGTATTGAGAAAGGCCTCAAAATATATAAGGAAGAGAACATCATTAGGCCAATGTCTGCAAGTATTGAATATCTTACGAAGTGTTAGATCAAACACATAGGTTATGGGTTTCTGATGTTTTTCTTAATCTGAACTAAGGATAAACCTATGTGGTTGATGATGGATGATGGATCGGGAACATAATGCCTGTAATGAATTATTGTTATGTGGTTTGATCATGGATAGTCAAGATATGAATACTAATGCATGTTTTCTTTTGTAAATGTTATGAGATGGGTATGACTGAAGTCTGGATAAGCTGTGAAGTTTTAAGTTAGTATTTGGAAATCTATATGCTAGTTTGCTTTGGTAAAAGCATGTATACAAATTGTTTTCTCACATCCAAGTAGCGTATACATTATGAAATATGATAATTGAAGTTGCAGTTGGATCTAGTTATTGTTGTAGAGTTTTGGGTTTTGTTGTGTGTTCTGGTGGCTGTGTTCTGGTGATAATGTTCTAATGTTCAGATTGATTGATTATGATTTTCCTCAGTGATGATGGGTTTTTAGTGATTGATTGATTCAGTTGTGGTTGATTCAGATATTGATGATTGAGTTTCCGTGATTTGTTGATGTGGATTTATTTGATGGTTTTATTGTAGTTGTGATTGATTTTGAGATTCAATGTTACTCATGGGTCCAATATGAAAATTTGATTAAAGAAGGCCTTCAGATTGTGGTGTTATATTCCAGGAGTATCCAGTCTGAAAATTTATGAAACGTGGTCCCTAGAGGAAGAGAGAAGGTTGTAGCCTTCTATAGGATGGTGCCTACGTACTGGTAAACATATCATCCAGTACAAGAGCCAGGGGGTTGGATCTCCCTTCTAGTAGCAGCTAGAAAATGAGTGAAGGTTGGAGCCTTTTGTAGGTTGGCGCCTACATACTAGTAAATGGATTGGCTAGTACAAGAGACAGGGGGTGGGAGCTCCCTTCTAGTAGCATCTAGAGAATGAGAGAAGATTGTAGCCTTCTATATGTTGGATCCTGCGTACTGGTATGAGTCTGCACTAGTACAAGATTGTAAATAGGTTTTTCTTATATTAAAAGAAGACAACAGCAGGTGGTTTTTGTCCCGCATTGGGTTTCCGCCTTAAATCTTGTTTTTCATGTGTGTTTCTTATGTGTGATGGTTTATTTTATTATTACTACACATGGTTACTCTTTATATGGTTAATGAAGTACTGATGCATTGATTAAAGATCAACATATGGTGAATTAACTGAATCATAAGTTTGTCGGATATACGTTGGTTTCTTTCAAGACAGTTGTGGGTACACATGAGTTACCTTCATTGAAGTAGCGTATATAAATTTGAGATTGAAATGAAAAATTTATTGAGTCGACTAATACTGATTCACCCCCCTCTAAGTATTATTTCCAACAATTGGTATCAAAGCAGGTCCTTTGGCAGAATCTTGATCGCTTGAAGGAGATCCATAGAAATAATGGGAAAGAAGCTAAAGAAGAAAGCGCCTAAGAAGAAGAAGACATCTCAAAGGAATGGTGACAATTGGAGAGATAATAAGCCATCAGGTGGAAGCAATTATTCATATTTAGAATCACCTCAAATTGAAAAGGAACAAGTAAAGGAAGTACATCAAGTACAAATTTTTGGTCTTCTAGTGATAATTTTCTTTGTTCATGCAATGTTGAAGATATTGAAAGTGATAGTGAAAGAAATATAGAGGCAGAAGTTAAAAAACTCACAAATAAAATTAGAGATCAACAAGATCTGTTTAACAAAAGGGAGTGTGCCTTCAAAGAAGAAGTTACTAGATTAAAAGATCAGTTGGAGGAAGGAAACAAAGTAAGGAAGCAATGGAAGGAAAAGGAAGATCAATGTCAAAGGCTATAGGATGAAGTTACATCATTAAGAAATGACGTGAATGAAAAGAGTACAACAATCAAGAGACTTAAATATAGATCCAGTTACTATGAAAGTCTTGAAGCTAAGATCCTCTCTCTAAAAGAAGATCTTGAAAATTCAAATAAGTGGAATGAAGAACTACCTGAAGTAGATGAAGGACAAGATGAAGAAATACTGAAGAAGCAATATCTGGAAAAGGGAGAGAAATATCAGGTTGAGGTAAACATCTTAAATGTAAATTAGAAGAAAAGGATAAAATCTTATGATTTCAAGACAATACTAATATTTTGGATAATATTATTAGTAGTCAAATGTCTCCTACAATCAAAACTAGTCTTGGTTTTTAGGAAATTGTTGAAGGTGGATCTAGCTCACAAGATGAGGCAAGGAACACTAATGCAAAATCTGAAATGTTGAAGAAGGAGATGAGAAGTCAACCACATCTACAACCAAGGAAAGAAAGTATTCGAAGAAGATAATTTACTCCTAAATATGGAAGTGATAGTCAATTATTTCCTTTGAAAAATAATGTTGAATGTTTTCTATGTCATATTTTTGGACATGTTGCAGCCAGATGAAGAAGTAGATTGGTTCAAGCTAATAACCGTCACACAGAAAGATCATCAGCTTCTAGGTACTTTAAGGGATATTGTTTTTCTTGCAATATGTTTGGTCACAAAGCCATTGACTATTATATAAGGAAAAGGAAACATATAAGGTGTTATGCATGTAACAAGTTTGGACATATAGCAAAGGAGTGCAGGAGAAAATCTCAGCCACCATACCAAAAGGAGAAAACATCTTCACATTTGAAGATATGGAAGAAGAAGGAAGTATAGTAAAAAATATGTCGCATAGCATAGTATATAGACATAACAGACTAAGGAGGAGCTCATAGTGTGAAACTTCCATGCTCTAAATCTCATATGCAGTTATCATGAATACAAGTCATGTATATACGTGAGTTTGAAGCTGCACAGTTGGGTATATAGGGTTTTGAGGAAAAAGTAGTGGGACAAACTCGGGACAAACTCACAAAAAGGGGTCTAATATGGTTCAGTCAATTATCTGATATTTTTGATGATGGTTATAATCTACTGATGATATGTGGAAATGTGTTGGTCCTCATAAGTTGTTAAAAATTTGATATATATTTGATTAATGATGATGCCTTGATGATTCTTTCTTATATTTGCAATGATTAGATATGTCAATGAACAATTGGCACATGTTCAGTGGGAGCCTATGCTTCTAATAATTCATTATTGGCATTATGTTAGAAGACCTTGGTACATGATGATAATTATATTTCTTGATCCACATAGTTATTTCATTTAGGTGACTTTTTCGATGATGGACATATACAGGTTATTGATCTTGATGCTGCTGACAAATATTGATGGTGCAGATCATATATGGTGGATGATAGTTGCTGATGACTATCATGGTCTTGTTTAGATTGTTGGTCCTTATTATAAGTGTCATGTATATCATTTGATGTAAAGGTCATGAAAATACCTAATTTGTAACTCCACTATGCATGGGAAGGATGATGTAATAATTTCTATTTCAGTCATGTATAAACATTTGGTATATCCCAACTTGGTTGGGAGATTGATGTATGTATGAGTCGTTGTTGATAGGAAGATCATACTCATGTAGTTGAGTTATAGATTAATAATTTTGTTTTGGAAAATGTGTTTGTAGACTCTACATGTGCTAAGGGGGAGCATGGACGATTTAGTGCATCTCAGCATGTACAAAGGGAGAGCTTAATCAGAGAATTCAACATGTACTCAGGTGGAACATGGACAATGTAATGAATATCAAAGAGGGAGAATATCTTAGTCTTCCCTTTGCCCTTGATTTCAAAGGGGGAGAGTCTCTTGATGTTGTTGTTGTCATAAAGTCTAAAGGGGGAGATTATTGGATTTATGATATAAGTGTTGTCCTTGATGTTAACTCACACAGATGACAACTCACATTGCAATAGGTTAACAACAAAGGATCACAGATCAAAATCCATATATTGAAGAAAGAGATTGGTTTAAGAAGTATATGTTGGTTCACTTTGTTTAAGCAGTGTATACATGTGGGTTAATAGAACAAAGGGAACATATACGTATACACACACTCCCACAAGAGGAAAAGTGCGTACATGTTGGAAAACCAAGGTTTTGGTCCATGGTATTTGGTCCAAGGTATTTTTGTCCAAGGTATTTGCTCCGAGGTATTGAGCCTAGGTATTTGTTCCTAAGTGGTTTTGGTCCAAGGTATTGAGAAAGGCTTAAAACTATATAAGGAGGAGAAGATCATTAGGCTAATGTCTGCAAGTATTGAATATCTTATGAAGTGTTAGATCAAATACGCATGTTATGAGTTTCTAATGCATTACTTGATCTAAACTAAGGATGCACCTATGTGGTTTATGATAGATGATGGATCGGGATCATAAGGTTTGGAATGAATTATCATTATGTGGTTTGATCATGGATAGTCTAGATCTAAATACTAACACATGTTTTATTCTGTAAATGTTATGATCTGGGTATGACTGAAGTCTAGAATAGCTGTGAAGTTTTAAGTTAGTATTTGCAATTCTATATGTTTGTTTTCTTTGGCAAAAGCACGTATACATGGTGGTTAGTCACATCCAAGTAGTGTATACATTATGAAATATGATAATTGAAGTTGGAGTTGGTTCTGGTTGTTGTTGCAAAGTTCTAGATTCTTCTCTATGTTTTGGTGATTGTGTTCTGGTGACAAAGTTATGAATGTTTAGATTGATTGATTATGGTTTTCTCTAATGATTATGGGTTTTCAGTGATTGATTGATTCAGTTGTGTTTGATTCAGAGATTCATGATTGAGTTTCAGTGGTTCATTGATGCAATTGTATTTAATGGTTGTATTGTAGTTGTGATTGATTTTGAGCTTCAATGTTACTGATGGGTCTAGTATGAAAATTTGATGAAATGCGGCCTTCAGATTGTGGTGTTGTGTTCTAGGAGCATCCAGTATGAAAATTTATTAAATGTGGTCACTGGAGGAAGAGAGAAAGTCGTAACCTTTTGTAGGCCAGTGCCTACGTACTAGTAAATGAGTGAAGGTTGGAGCCTTCTATAGGTTGGCACCTATGTACTATTAAATGGATCAACTAGTACAAGAGCTAGGGGGTTGGAGCTCCCATCCAGTAGAATCTAGAAAACTACTGAAAGTTGGAGCCTTCTGTAGGTTGGTGCCTATGTACATATAAACAGATCAGCTAGTACAAGAGCTAGGGGGTTGTACCTCCCTTCTAGTAGAAGATGGAGAATGAGAGAAGTTTGTAGCCTTTTGTAGGTTGGTCCCTACACACTGGTATGAGTTTGCACTAGTACACGATTGTAAACAGGTTTTTCTTATATTAAAAGAAGAGAGCAACAGGTGGTTTTTATCCCGCATTGGGTTTCCACCTTAAATCTTGGTGTTCATGTGCATTGCTTATGTGTGATGGTTTATTCTATTATTATTGCACATAGTTAATATTTATACGGTTAATGAAGTACCGATGCACTGGTTAAAGATCAACATATGGTGAATTAAGTTAATCATAATTTTGTTGAATATACAATGGTTTCTTTAAAGATAGCTGTGTGTAAATGCGATTTACCTTCATTGAAGCAATGTATATAAATCTGAGTATGAAATGAAAAATTTATTGAGTTGACTAATACTGGTTCAGCCCCCCTCTCAGTATTATTTCCAACAAAAAACAAGTTACAAACTATCAAAGGTAATGGGAATTGAGCATGAAATCAAATAAGCATGACCACAATCTTTTTTGAATCATTAAAATTATTTGCATTGGATAAGTTATTCTTATCTCTAGAAATTGGATTCCTCATTGGGCAAAAAAAGAATATCCATCCATTATTCTTGATCCACTGTACATCCTTGACATTACAGGTAGGTCAGCAATTAAAAGGTATTAATGATATCGTGTGGAATATCTAGTAGTATAATTAGGAACCACACTAAAATGACTTATCAATGCAATTTAGGTCCTAGATCCCTATTGTGGGTACTCAACGAGTCGAAATTTACGTATATTAACATTGAAAATTATGTCATTCCTTAAGGTTCAATCCTGCACTATATTTTTTAGCAAGAGTGCAAGTCTAATATGTCCAAAATAATATAATTTAATGGAAGGCTTCTCTTTCTTGACAATTTATGACAATCAACATTAACATTAAAAATGACTATATGGAAAAGAAACAATAGTGCCATTTAAGAAGAGTCTAAAGTAGAGTGTGAACCCACAATAATCCTTTTGGGAGGTAGAAGTGGAGCTGATGGATCATATAGCATGTTAAGGCACTTATTCCAATAATCTTGAAAGATAGAAAATGCACATCATTCCTCATCATTGACCTTCCAAGGATCATAGAGTAAATATGAATTGAATGGTATCATTTGTATGATTCGAAAAAAGAGATCCTGCTTCAACTTATGATTAGGGACAAGTGGCAAAGTATCTGATTCACCAAAAATGGATAATGTAAAATCAATTTTTATATCCTGAGCAAGTTAATTACTCACACTAGAAGAAGGTGGGCTTCTAAAACCTTATAGAACCTCTATAATTATTTGTAGATCTAATATGCTCTAAAACTCAACCAATAAGATGAAACAAAACTTGTTGTTATATGATGGTTGTAACTTTTGAAGAATAAATACACTTAGAAAATGATATTTATAATTTCCATTATTCCAGTGATGAAATTGGCCAACTACAACACTCTAAATGTAATAAATTTATCAGTTCCCATGTTACAAAACTTGCACTAAGTGGAACATATTGTTAGAATTAAATTATGTGGTTGATGATGCTCTGAAAAAAATTCAATTTATGATAGGGAAATGTTTGTAAAAAAAGAAATAATGATAGATGGTGTTCCAAGATTTCACTTTTATGATGACTTGAAGTTGGTCTTCTTAGGCCCCTAGTAGAATAAAATATGAGTAAGGGATCACAGAACGAGAACTCTATATCTAAGAGACCTAATATATTTTATACATGTGAACATTATTACACTCAGGTACAATAAAAAAAACATGGAAATAATATTGCCTATTAGTTTATATCACATTATCCACCTCCAACTTTTATTTCTTAACTAGGAATAGAATCCATGATGTGCCTCCCAAAAAAAAGACCTTGTAGAATCATAGAAACATCATGGGCTCACAATATCCAGGCCTTTTATTTAAGTGACCTAGTATATATTATATAAATAAACATTATTACATTCACTTCCATCTACAAAGCCAAAACACAAAGAGACACAATACTACTAATTAGCTTGTATGACATCACCAACCTCTAGAGGGTGGAATTTACTAATTAGGAATATAATTTGTTATATGAATCCATGAAAAATCCCTTATAGGATATTATAAGAATTACAAACTCAGAAAACCAAAAATCTATAAATAAAAATACCTAACATATTTTTGATAAGTAAAGTTATGAATAGTATCAGAAACTTCCAAATACTATTTTATAGAAGCTTCTTCTAGTTTGTTTCCAAGCATATCTCCATCTTTATCAATGCAGAACCTCTGCACATGAAATTATTGAATATTATTTCTTCTTCCTTGCCTTCAAGTAATTTATTGTGTTCCTTCTGCAACAGCTTTATTTTTCTCCCTGAAATTTCAAGTGAATATCTGACATCATCTATCTATTGTTGCATAATAGCCTTCCCCGATTTCAACTTTGAATTTTTAACTAAAAGGTCTTCACATGCCCAATTGATCCCATGCTTGAATTTGCATGGTTTTTTAACAACTCCATCCAACTATCCTTTGATACTATCCTTTTCTTCTTTCATCTGCTCATTTCCAACTTGTGCAATATGGACTTCTTCCTTCATATTCACCAAGTCTGCATGTACAACGTATTTCTCTTTCTTAAAAAAAAATAATGCAACATATTTCAAACTCAAATGCTTCTCAAAATATGTGATCTCATTTTCTTTGTAAGACATTTCAACCTATTCTAAGAGATGTGATCTCATATCTTAGCTCTCCATTTTCTTTGTAAGACATTTCTACTAATTTATTTGGTCTAGCAAACAATTTTTTAAGCCCCCCCCCTCTCTGTTTGTGTCATCCATAGCCCTACTACACTCTAGAAAAGATCAAATTAATGCTTCAATATTATCATTCAATTAGCTTTGCATCACCATCATCTCACTGCATCATCTAATCCCTAATTTTTTCAATGCTAGAGAAAGTGGGTTTGTTGATTTGAGACATAACCTTGTTTTATATCTCTATGGATAAATTTTATTGTAAAGTTTTGATTAGCTATGCCATGATTTGGAGTTAGAGCTAAGGATTTGTTATTAGTTATGGGTGAAAATTTTCTTCAGGCTGACCTAAGCTATATTTTAAGGCCAAATTTAATGCCAAGATGGGTTTAGTGGTGTGCAAAAATGCTAAGAGATACTACAATTGAGGGAAATATTATCATGTATAAACTAAAACTAAAATTCATTTTACGACATTAGTAATTACAATACTAAATCTACCCTAATATCTTCAATATCAATGTTAGTAGTCTTAGCAATTTCAGGCTTAAATTATGTGAATTAAATGAGAAATATAAGTGATGGACATTACCGAACCAAAAATACATTGATAATTGAAATTGAAATTTTCACCAAGACAGTTTTGGACAATGAAAACATATAATATATATATAATTCAAGTACATACTACCAAATTTATATACATTGATTCAACCCTCTAAGCTCATCAAAAACGTACCCAAGGAATAAGATGAAAATCCTACCTCCAACATGTATATTTCACAAGCTAGTATCAACATAATAAGACCCCCTTTGGTCCAAATAATATGTATTCTATTTCCTCTTCTTCTCAAACAAGTACAAATCTAGGGTTTATCGTTAAACCCCAACTCCATCATTAGGGGAATTTTGAGGTCTAATAAGAAAAATGTACAATCAAAATAAACTTTATAAGAACTAATATAATTCAATATGATGATGTCAACCATGGGGGACGATTCCCCATTTTTCGAGTAAAAAATAATAAAATAATAAAACTACTTTTTCAACTAGTACTTTCAACTTATATTCCTAAGGTTTTACTCAAATTTTCAGTGGGAGTACTCTTTGGATGTAAAATTTAATTCCTCATACAAGGAGTACCCGTGTTGCATACTTTTGATGGACCTCGATACATGAAAAATGAGAAATACATGAAAAAACGCGATTGCAATTACATTTTCATGTATTTGTCATTTTTCGTGTAGTAGGGTCCACTAAAAGTATGAAACATGGGTACTTCTTAGATAAGGAATCAAATTTTGTATCCAACGAGTGTTTCCACTTGAAATTTTAGTAAGGCCATAGGGAGATAAGTTGAAAATACGGGTTGAAAAATAGTTTTTTCTTGTTTCCCTTTAAAATTTCGTGATGGAATCTAATCTTATTTTATTATTTCCTCTATTATTTTATTATTTCCTTAGCGGGACCATTTTAGACCTCAAAATTCCCCTAATGTCATCCTTAAGGTAGAAACGCTACCTAGACTTCAAGAATGCCCAATAAACCCTAGCACTCCAAGTTAAAAGAGATAAGTACACTAAAGAATGAACAAGAGAGATAATAAAGCACTCTTCTCCTAAAATCTCTAAACATGAGATAATGCTTATAGAAATGAAAGGAATCTCTCCTTCCTCTATATATACGAGAGGTAAAGGGGGGGACAATATGAAAATGGGCCTAAATCCTTACAAGTAAACTACTACAAACAAGTACACCCACACATGTGAAGTGACACATATCAAGCTCCAAGGTGTTTAAGATCCCAAAGGAAGGTTTGAAGGAGGGGAAACTCCTCATATAAAATTCCAATTCTCCTCCAAGGGCTCTAATAATTCAATGTCCTTCGATGTCAATGTGTTTTATCTGTTTCCACACATCTACATTTCCACACCTTCAAATCAAGCTAGCATAAGTCAAGTACAAACCTCCACGTAAGTGATATCACTAATCCCATATTGTTTACGACTCAATTCCATTCTCTAGAATGTAAAAGGGTCTTCCTCCATTGTATCTAAGACTTTAACTCCGTAGAGGTTTTATAAAATTTCTGGTTGAATTATCATTATCCAGATGTCAAAAATATATACCTACCTATATATTTGTTTGCATTTTCATATAACCTTAGCTTTTCTCTAGATTTGTATCTACAAATATTGTATGTGCCTTCTGGTGTAGATGCCTTTTTTACTTGTTTTGAGACACTAGTTGTGTTGAATATTCTTCCTTTTTGATGGACATGCTAAATTTGTAGGTTTTAACCCCGTAGAGAAATTATCTCTATATGAATTCTAAAAACAGAAAATAAAAAATGGTGAGAGCATAACACATAAAACAAATACACACAAAGGTTTCCCCCTCGATCTCAAAACTGGGACTACCAGATTGAATTTTCAATATATTCCTTTCAATGTTACAATCCATATATATACATGCCAAAGTGGCCATAAACCCTAATCCATTAACCCTTGATTAGAACATAACAATAGTTTCCTTGACTAGATCTACATAATGCCATGGACCAACCATCCCAACCATCCCGCCCAAAATCATGTGCAAAATCTATGCACAAAACTATAGGTACTATTGGGTAATATAGGGACCCCGTGCAAGGGCCACGAGTGGATACCCACTAACAGGGAGTTTTTCGCCCCTCATGTGACTCCCCTACTAGTAGTGTAAGAATATAACAAAACCCAAAAAAATTCTCCTTTGGTTGTATATGGAATGCCGATGATTATAGTGACATTTAATTATATGTAATATCTTGTATGCATCCTTTTAAGTATTTTTCCAATCCCTAAGAAATCAAACCTAATACCTTTTCTTTCTTTTTTTGTGTTTTTTTATCGATGGCTTATAAGCAGATAAGAGTTGATTTTTTTTTTTACTTATCTCCATGTAACTTTTTTCTTTGGTATTCCCAGAATTGGTTTATAATATTTGGAATTTCATTTTACATGTGTTAGGGACATAGGTAGTGGCCGAAGAAAATGAATGTCATACTACACTAAATGAAGGTATAATATTATGGATAACAAAGAAAAGGAAGTCACTAGGTTTCATAGATGAAGTGTTTGGACAAGTGAAGATTCCATACTATCCTTTTTTATAATATTGTTGTCGACGTGCTTCATTATGTGAGGGAAGGGGTACATGTTTCATATGTTCCATAATTTGCAAGGTTTGTACTAAAAGAAGACCCAAGTTTGTATAGAAAAGGATATGATTCTTCTAGTGAACATGATTAAGCGCGTTTTGATGAAGTGGAGTTCTTGGACTATGAGAAAGAGGAAGAGTATAAAAATGAGGATCACTAGTGAAGAGGGTAGCCAATTAAAGAGAAAATATCCAAGAAAATAATTATGGAATATGTGAGAAAAAATAATATTTTATGGATAGAAGTAAGAGAGAAGGTCTTGGTAGTTTCTTCGAATGTAATTTGGACAGTGAAAATGGATTGAGGCATAAATCTTATGTAGGTAGAAATATTTCTTCTTGTTTAATAGATTTATAAATTGATCACAACCAGATCCTTTGATTTTTTCTTGTACATTCTATCTAGATGGGATTTTATTGGAAGAAACGATTTCATGATATTTCATTTGGCTGGCCACCATTTGTAGTTGTAACCAAACATAAAATTGAAATAGGCTTAGAGCCCCAACTTGATCTAAAATGCCTCTTGTCCAATCTCAATGCATGCATTGAGGTACTGGAAACAACCTCCTTAACTTTCAAGCTCCACAAGTGGTTCCCCAATACCACCTGCAACTCTATTGGCATACTATTCAAGGTTTTATTATGTTTGCAAGTGAGCCTCATCCTTGGGGAGCATTCCTTACAAAGATCAATCAATATGCTACTGAAGGGATGTCTCCTGCCCAAAATACTATTGTTGGTGAACATGCTTGTGATAGTAAATTTATGCCAAACTTAGTAATTATTTTTCGTTCTGGACCTCTATATGATCATGCCAAAGGGATATACTCTGGGAAATAGCCTCCTACTAAGCATTTTCATGATATAGTGGGACAAACTCTGCAACCAACCAAGGAAACCTTATTTTAGGCCACCTTTCTTGGACTCTATTGAATGGTTTCACCAGGTCCAACCCATTGTTCTTGGCTCACCTATTATTAGTGGGATCTAGATGAATTTGAACCTCAATAAAAAAAATTATTGGCCAATGCATACTTATTTTATGGGAGAACTGACACAATATAATAACATTCATCCTAGATTACCCAGTGAATAATGGACTAGAAGACATTCTGGCCAAGTATCTAGAGAATTAAATACAAATTAGGGAGCTATCAACCCTATTTTTTTTAGCCAAGTGCAAACTTTCATTAGAGTACCAGTTATACAAAATCTAGAATTGTATGCCAACATGGGAATGGATATTTGCAACATTGGAGATCTTCCTTGAAAAAAAATTATTCCATGTCCCATGCCATGGTGACAGTTTGCACTAATGTTTCAGGGCGATCCAAATAAAAAATATCATAGTAGAATTAAGGGAGACAATGGGGGTGCTCCTTTCTCTCAACCAAATAATATTTTTTCCAATAATTCCAACGAGAGTGTTCCTTTCTCTCAGCCAAATAATATTTTTGCCACTAATTCCAACGAGAGTGTTCCTTTCTCTCAGCCAAATAATATTTTTGCCACTAATTCCAATGAGAGTGTTCCTTTCTCTCAGCTAAATAACATGTCTAGCCATTGTTTCAATGGGAATGTTCCCTTTTGGAGTGCAAATAATATGTCTTTAAATATTTAGAGATCAATCCTTCAAAGTGGACACCCACCCTATGCAGCCAATCGTGGACTTTCAAGACAAAGTAAAAGGGTTCTCAATGGATATTCTTTACTTTTTGTTAGTTTGGATTGAATGTGGACTTCCTTAGGAACTTTGCATAAGCCAATTTATGCACAAAACTATGGCTCATCTTATATCTTGATATTTAATCCAGGTCCATATTTAACTTGTAGTATATATCATTTAAAGTTATACTTCTTATTTGAAAAAGGGAATTCAACGTATCAAAGCATTGTTTTTATGGTATATATATATATATTTTATTTGCAAAATTATGGTCCAAACATGATTCACATTTTTTTCTTCCTCATGAGGCATCGTGTATTGGAACAATATAACTACAATACATTTCGGGAGAGTAAGTTATTACCAATTAATTCTATGAATAATGAAGATAATATATATCAGAGCACAGTGAATGTATGAAAGTATGCATTATTTTCTTTAGGACCTTCAATATATCTTATTTTAATATTTTTTTATGCATAAGACTAGTGGAACGGTTCGACATGGATTTTGATATGATTACTCTGAATGGCATATCAATCCAGCAAAAATTAGCTTTTCTTCAAATTCTACATAATTTGGCTCCTAAGTGTTAAGTACCCTAAACAATATTAAATTCCAACTAATTCTTTCCCACCTCAATAGAAGTTATTGAACTATTAACTTGTGACATGCATTGTGCAACAAAAAATGAAAAATGGCAAAAGGATGCCCAAAGTATCATATTAGGCCTAACAATCAAGGTTTAAAATGCTTCCTACATGAAATTAGAATCCATTTCTCTATTTTCGTTATAATTTAGAGGAAATGGAGCTTTATCAAGTACCATCATGCACTTGTATCTTTCATCTTTCCAATCAGATTTTGATCTTTATATCCCTCACATATCTCTCAATTTTTCATTTCTCGATATCATTTTTACCGTCTGATATTGGTTCATTCAAGCAGTTGGAGGAGCTTGATTTATACTTTAATAAACTAAATACTTTGCCCGATAATATTTCAAATTTAATGGATTTAAAATTTTTGAAGGTGGCTAATAACAAAGTAGTGGACTTGCGACTTGGGCTATCACATCTACCAAATCCACAAACTATTAATGTTTTGAACAATAGAATAGATCGACATATTTTGAATCTATGAAGTTGTTTTCCATGATGATAATCAGGTAAATTAATGTAGAGGAAGAAATATTATCTTCTAAATTAATGTCTTAATGTGCATTGTATATTTCCAACTGTTTTTTAGTAACATAGTAAACTCTATGAAAAATGGAAATTATTGTCTGGATAAGCTACAATTTGGAAGGAAATGATACAACAGAACATGAGGTTGCTGAGTGTGAGCCAATAAAATCTTCTAATGAGGAATAGGTATTTGATTCAAACTTACATAAGGAAAAAATAGAAATCCGTATGAAGGAAATTATAAAATGTCTTTGTCAATACTTTCTTCTAAGAACATGTCAACTATTCGATAATCCTCACATTCATACCATTCTTCTAAGAACGTGTCAACTATTAGATATTATATTACAATCAAACCAAGAAAAGTGTGGAAGCAAAAGCACCATGATAATCAACAATGAAATGCTCGTTAATAGTGATTGAACAGTAGTATGGAGCTTTGTATTGAAGGTCATAAACAAAGAGAGAACATGAAAACCATAATGGAGTCACTTGCTATGTCAAATGCAAAATTATATCATGGACAAGAGAGTGGTGAAGCACCAATAAGAAAAATTATCACATTGAAAAATAATTGTATCCTAAGATATAGGATGTGTAACAGGAGGCAAAGATATAGCTAACAGTAGATAAATTAATGCCAAAGAAATTGATTCCATATCTCTAGTGAAAAAATCAACATTAAAAAAAATATTTTGTTTGGATGATCTTAATTATAATTTTTATATTGTACCAATTCTATTAGTAGTAATTTTGGAAAACTCATTTCCAATTCCATGTTCATTGTAGCTCAGAGTGGAACATAGCTTTATCTTGTGAAGGAGCGGGGTCAATTAGATGGTTTCTTTCTGGTTAGTAATGATGATTTTCGCACACCAAGTAAGCACCATGGTATTTTTATAAAAAATTCTAAGCTGGACATAAATAGAAGAACCATGGAAGAATTCTCCTGGGCATCTAAAAAATATAGCATTGAGTCTTTTTGTGGCATCAATGATTAATTACGTGATGGATTTTATGATGTTGGATGAGATCATCAGTTTAAGGCATTGATAAACTTTTAAAAGGAGAACATTTTATTATACTCTCAGGAGATTATTTTGGTTTATAGAAAAACAAATGAGGAGTTGGATGTAATAGCTTTGTCCACTCAAAAAAGAAAATTCCTCCTTTGAAGAAATATAGCAAATTGAATGAAGAGGAAATCAAGTCTATAATTTGTGAACTTCATATAATGTTATTACTTTCTCTCTTCGTGTCAAAATTCTTTAGTGGAAGTGATAAATATTTGAATATATCATCCATGCAAAGAGTTGTTATCCAAGATTTTGATTACAATACATGCAATACTAACCTATAGTGGTATAGGCATAAATTCAAAATTTTAATTACAATATATCCAATTCTAACCTCTCCAATTCTCAATATGACTTTGTGTTAAATGTGGTTGGTTCCTTCTCACCATTGGATTAGTGTACTAAAGGAAATCAAGGTGCTAGAACCCAAATTAACTATGAGTACCTTGCAGTTGGAGAACATCCACCTACTTGTTGATGTCACAAACTTGGTTTACCTATAGCTGAGAAAGGTATTGTTCAAATCTGGTCCAATTTTCAATGTCTTATTCATATGACAGACTTGATTTACCTATAGATGAGAAAGGGATTCTTCAAATATGTTCCATTTTCAATCTTAATGTGTGTAAAGGATCCACTTTCCAAATGACAAAAGCTAAGATGAGATAAAAATAAAATGGATAAAATTGAACCTTATTATGAAGAAGACAAAGTATCTATAGTGCTTGTCCTATTTAAGGAGCTTATGGTAAGGAAATACTATGTTCCAGAGCTAGTAGAATTTCCAGAAAAATAGAATCTAAGAGGGATCCAATTGAATAAAACTAGTTGAAGGGATAAAGAAAAAAGATAACATAAATATAAAATATATACCCATCACTATGTCAATTGATCCTTATATTGATCAACCCTAGCAATCCCTCAATGCATGTCAAATCCAACTTTACATGGGCTTTTTTCTCATGTGAAGCACTTATTTTTAGTAAAGTATTGAAAATGCAATGAAACATAACATGATTTCATGTCATTCTTGAAACAATAGGAATTCAAATCAGAATTCAAATAAATTACCTTAGATGCCTAATTGTTGTTGTAATAGAGAGCATGTCCATAGCCAATATAAATCATGATGTTCATAAATATTGAACTCGTTTATGCATGTATTGTATTAATTATATCTACACCATTTTTAAAAAAATATTTGAACTTTGATGAATTTAAATGGAACAACTAAGTTAGAAGGTTCACTTGAATATGTTGTCTAGATTACTAGATACAAATTGTTATCTCTTCGATAATCCTTACAAATACTTAGCAAGGGAGTTGTGAGGCAGTTGCGAGGTATTAATATAAATAGAGGAAGAGACATGGAGGATTCAAAGAACTACCATCCAACAAGTTCTCAATAATAACGAGACCAACTAATATCCACTAGCAAGACTAATATGAAAAAGAAAAGGAAATTAAGAATTTCATTCTTAGCTATAACTTGCAAGCATGAAAAGAAAAATTACTTTAAGCGTATGATATCACTGCAATTATAACTTGAAATGGCTTGCAAAGCATAAACAAAAAGATATAAGAGCCTGTGGACTTGCAGTTGAACATTTGTGAAACATTATTTCAGTTTGACATTAATAGATATTTCTTGAAAAAAAATTGTCACTAAATTCATATTTTGATTTACTTCTTTTATCTTTCTTTTGTGTTCCAAGAGCTGAAGGTTTTCCAAGAAATTACTTCAATCAATTATAAACACAGGAAACTCACTGATAATTAAAATGGCATGATTCTAGAAAATTAGGCACTTAAAGTTTGAACTAGAGGGGAAGGCCTAATATTTGATGATCCTCAATACTCCAAGCCAAAATTCATCTATAGTTGCACTTTGCAGCAAGAGGAAACCCAAAATAAAAACATAAAAAAGAAATCAGTAGAACAAAGGCCAACATCTAGATTCCAAACTATAATATATAAGCCCAGAAGTTTATCACTTATCGCCATACCTCTAACACTTGCCACCATAATTGTAACCCTTGGCGCCCTATGAATGATAGATGTCGATGATGACGATATCAACAATTTTTTCCTTTGGGAAGGTCAGTGATGGCATCTCCTATCTGTATTTAGATCATTTAATTGGTCACTTGACCCAGTCCTGCTCTAGCCTAGACATCGCACATATAGAAATACAGATGCCTCAAGAGCTAGGAATGTAGGCACCGACCAACCCTTTCAGCGCGTTGGAACTGGATAGTTTTAAAATAATAGGTGGGTCAACTAAACCTAAAAACCTACTAATATTCACCTGAATTTTCATATCAATGCTTACAGAAAAATTGTGACGGAGGACTAACCGCCTACCAACAACTACAAACAAATTGTCATGGAAGACTAACTAGAGTGTTGGAATTTCGAAACCAAAATTAAGATTTGAAGGCAGTTTGATACAGGCACTCAATTATCTATGTTATATTGCTAGAGATATAATAAATATTAATTAAAATAAATAAGAAATAGAAAAATGTTAAGTTGAGAAATTGTATTTATTTTGAAAATAATGTCTTGAAATCCTTCCCTCTATAGTAGTGCTTCCATCTAACAAGAAATCAAGGTACCCAACCATGGTTTTCACGAGTTATCTAGGAAAATATATTATCGAATGTATCCATTTCAATTTTATATTCTCTACACCTACTAATGAGGACTTATGGTGCACAATTCAACTAAGAGTTCATGGGGAACTCACTTTCAACAACAATGCTATCTTAGGAATTATTTTACATCACATAATATTGCTACATGGGACTATATGTCATTGATAAGAAGATGTGAGACACATGATAAGAATATTGTCTTCCTCCTCATGCTTAGTGTCTTTAAGTATGTCTTTTACATTTGCATCTTCAATGTCTCTATTCAATGTTTGTATTCAATATTTATTATTTCACCCATTAGTTGTTAACGTGGAAAATTTTAACAAAATAGTTCTATCCTTTTAAGGTAGAAAATTTCAATGTGATTCTTAGGTTCAAAACTTCAAAATTATAAAGATACGGTATCCACACAATATTTCAAACAAACCTTCTTAATGGTAACATTAAAATATTATTTATTCTTATAATTGAATGTGGCAAGCTCTATTGTAATCAATTTCCTATGAACAAGATGTTCCCATACCATATAAATGAGATACCAAAAAGATTATTTACTTAATCCACGGGACCACTAATGAAATTATGAGACCAAAGGCATTAAAAAAGTCACCATTGGGGAAATTTGTTGGACATTATCTAGTATTTTATCACCTATGCATGTATTCATGGTGATTACATTTCGAAATCACATTGTCCAAAATATCACTAAGAATATTAATGTAATCCATGGGACCACTCCTGAATTTATGAGGCCAAATCAAGTAAAGGATTTACCATTGAGAAAATTTATTAGAAGAAATTAAGACTTGGGATTTTATCATTTATGCATGTATTCATGTTGTTTTCACTTCCAAAACACGTCATCAAAACTATCACGAAGCATAAGATATCATATGCCATGTGTTATCACTCAGGTTGTTCCCTGCCTCCTGAAGGGAATACAAACGAGGTAACCACTAACCAATCTTTCAACTACAGGTCCTAGCCTACCTGCAACCAGAGAGGGCTCTCTCTTTGCAATTTAGCTTTGTTTTGGAGTATTTTAGGCTAGTTATGATGAACAGGGTTTTGATTTAAGTTTGTTGGATGGTGATGTCAAATAGAGCTGAGGTGCAGGTGTAAAATAGTTTATTCCATTGGGAAGTGGAGTCAATGATGGTGTACTACTGAAAGTTTTTCTTGGGGAAGTGGTAATGCTACACAACAGGATAGGTAACCTAGGAACAATTTTCAAATCTGGAAATGATGGAATGAAGTCAGGGAATGAAAGGCAATCAAGAATCTTTCATTACAATGGCAGAGGGAAGTATATGAATATTATGCAGGAGCAATTAAGGATTCCTAAACAGTATTCAAAATGAAGGAATTAGTGCAAACATGAGCAGTTAAGAATTCATATTTATGATTAATTCTGAAGAAAACACGATAAATAACAGAGATTGAACACAGGGTGTATTTAAACAAATCTTGGGCTATTCTTCTTCTCTGTTACAATCAATATGAAACATATGTGAAATTAGTGAATGCAGAAAACATAAAGCACAGTTTAGAATAACTTATTGATCCATAGAATGACACAGGAATTCTGTAGCAGCTCCCAGAACATCAACTCCACCTTCAGACTGTCTAGAAACAATGAACTTCAACAACCATTTGTATTAAAGAGTCTCAGAATTTACAGCGTAGTCCAGAGAGAAAATCACTAACCCCTAATACATTATATGGGGAGGTATTTATACAAAAATGAAATACAAAATATCTTGCAGATAAGTCTTCATGCAATAACTTTCTCTACCAACTTTTCAAAAAGAAGTAAATGAGGGAAATAAATGTTGTAGTAATTGTTGGTGTGCATAGTTATCCAGTTTGTTAGAGATATTTGACTTTCTGGACTGAATGAGTCAGCAAGAGCTGCGTACTTAATCTGCAGGTCCTTCTTTTGCTGTCTTGTTGTCCATACTTGGTCTTTTATTAACGAGCTGTAGTGATAATTTTACCCTTTCCTTGTGCCGTTTTTATTGCTTGACAGGTGGCTCCTGTATCTAAGTTTGCTGACTTGTAGTTGACCAAAACCTGTAGCTAATCAGAAGGGAACAAAAATCAAATTACCTAGGTAAAAATTCTAGCATTGCTTGCCACCAATCATCTGGAGGTAGCTGATGTCTTCGTATCTCTATGACTGTTTCATCAACTTTAGTGTATCTATAAAAGTTGGTTGGAACGTCAAAAAGATGACTTATCTCATGTTCAATGTAAAAGAGGTTTTCTAATTTGTCATAGAGACTCTGTCCAGAGGGAGGCCCTGTTTCTTCTGAGGTACTTGAGGATGTTGTAATCTGATTGGAAACATAGTTATTGATTCTGGTAGTATATTGTTCACAGGACAATATTTTTCTAGCACTAGTCAATAGGCTGGGTAATCCTTTGCTCTGCAATGTTGTCATCTTTATCTTTAAGTCATTTATTTCTGCCTGCATTTCCTCATACTTTCTTTCTAGAGTCTGCACAAAATTTCTCATGGTCAACACCTTTTTTGCTGTCAAAATAGTATCTATCTTGCTACTGATGTCTAACGCTGCCAATTCCTCTTTGGTATGAGTGTTTAGGAAATGAATCATTTTATTGGCCTCCTCAGTAATATTCCCTAATGCTACCCTAGCCCTCTAAGTCTCAAATTGAGCTAGGCCTATCAATTCGATTTGTTCATGTATGGCCTGAGTTGATCGCCATTGGTTAGTGATTGCTTGGCCAATTTTGGCCCACAAAATCTTCTTGAATTCAGCTAAAGTTTTGTCTAAAGTAAGCTCCTTCTCTAAGGCCTTTATTTCGTTGTCCAAGGCTTTTATTTCTCTTTGTTTCTCAACCACTGTCATCTTGGACTTGTCATAGCTTGCCTCCAACTTGGCCAACTTTTCTTTGGCCTCTTTCACCTCTGTCACCTAAACTTCTAGCTCTTTGACTGCTTTCATCATCTCTTCCATACTCATGCTATATTTTGGTGTTGTTGTTACTGTTGTTGCTGCTGTAGCATCTATAGTTGATGTAATTGTTGTGGATGCTAAAATGACAGAAGGGATTGTTGTTGCTTTTGTGGGAGGAACAGTGACAACAGTTGGAACTGTTTGAGGTGGTTGGGAGGTCGACTCTCCCTGCTTGCCTTGTAATTCTCTTTCCAACTCTTCCTCTATCTGTATTATTCTTTGATTGATCCTCATGAGCAGATCCATTGTATCATCAGCTTCTTTCTCTTGCAAAAGTTCTGCAGTTTGACGGTCGATAGTTGCAAGTAGCTTGACTTGTTTTTTGAGTGCAGCAATATCATCTTCTTTCTTCTTCATAACGGCCTTGATGCCCTTGGCATCCTTAGGATCATGCCCTAGATCCATAATAATTTCCTCCAATGTCTTTATTCTGTTATCCTTGGCTGAGGAAGACATTCTCTCTAAATCCAACTGAGTGTTTCTATTTTTTAATGATTCCTTCAGTTGATGGGCCAGCATAGCCTTGTCTGCTAGAGTGGCATAAACCATTTCACCTATTTGCTTGTGAAGCTCTATTTGGTCCATTGTGTGTAAGTCCTTGGCGAGGACCTCTAGGTTTGTCTTTATGTAATCTGCAACTGTTTGGGGCTGTGGAACTTTAGGCTTGAAATGGCTTAAGATCATTTTCTCCTCCTTGATGTCATAAGCTGCCATCAATCTTTTCTGTTTGGAGGGTGTTGATTTCAAGAATTGATCATATAGTTGTATTCTTAATAGCTCATTCTGGGCCTTGATTTCTATGAAAGTTCCTTTAATGCCAGATGGTTGTTTGCTTTACTGTCTAGAGGAAGACACCTTCATACCATGTTGCCTCTCTTGCTCTTGCTGGAATGAGTTGGTGGCTGTTTGCTGGCTTGTTTCTCTCTCCCTCCTCGGATTCTCTATGATTTCTTCACTAATTTCTTCCTCAACTTGAGGATCAACTCTTTGTCTTTTGGCTTCTGGTTGCTGTGCTGACCCACTTAGAGGTTTGGTCTCTTCCCTATCCCACTTCTTACCTCTTTCCTCATTAAGAGGAGTCTGTACAGCTGGAATTATTGATGCCTCAGCCTGTTGTGGAGGGGCTTGCCCTTGACTCTGCTCCTTTAAGGTGGTAGGTTTTTCTGTCCCTGTTTCCCGCTCTGCATCCATCACCTCCTTGCCTTTTATTGTACATGTTGCTGGTGTAGATCTTCCTTGGGCAGCTTGTGAAGCTACAGCAGTAGATGTCCCTTCTCCGACTTGTTGTGGCAGTTTGAATGTCACCTGTTTCAATGTGGTGCAAAGGGCAATTTAGCTGGTGCAGTGTTGAGTTCAGGGGTCGAGATTGTAGGAGGGACTCGCTTGTTTGAGTAATCTGGAGTGGTAGTAGCAATTTCATCATAAACGGCATGTTGAGCGCTCTAGAAGCGAACCAATAGAATTGAAACAAAACGGTCATTTTCACGCTTTCTAACAAAATTTGGACATTTCAGCACTTTTTGGCGCGTTTGATTGATGACGTATTCTTGGCGCGTAGTGGGTAGGGAGAGTGACATGGCAGCTGATGTGTATGGCAACGTGGCGGACGACATGTTGGCGGGGTGGTGACGTCAGCGGGTGATGTGGCGGTACTGCAGCGGAGTGGGGGGTCGACTTGGAAGCCATGTCATCGGTGACATGGGAGCTGACGTCAGGGGGAAGGTGGCAGGTAGTTTCCAGTTTTCCCCACACCGCTTTTGGCCCAGGGCGGTATTGTAGAGGGGGGCTCCAATCACGTCGGGAGATTGACGTGTGGTGGGGGTACGACAGCAATACTGCCAATCCCCCAGACGCTAATCTCCGGCAGATGAGGGGCTTTGATATGGCTGCCAACTGTTGGATTGCGGGCAGTGGATCGAACGGCGGATGGGATATGATGGGTGGCGAGCAACTTCAAGCACGGGACCCGTGGAACATTATTAATATTGCTTGTTAATGCGGCAGGTTAAACTTTGGAAATTTGGGTTTTATGTTTTGAACAAGTGGAAAGGGTTTAGGCAGGGGGTTAATATATTTATTAACCTAACCGAACGTTAGATTAATCCAAGGCAAATGGACGTGGAGGGGTTAATACAAGTCCCAAATGAACTTAGCATTTCCCCGAACTTTAGGTTATATGGCTATAGTGCCACGGGGTAGGGATATTTAGGGCTTTTAGGGTTTTTTATATAGTTTTTGTATGATAGGGGTAGGAAAATGCTTTTAGGGAGCTAAATAATAGAGTTAGAGGTTAGTATGACTTTGTGAAATGAAACAGCATGAGTGAATGCCAAGTTTGTGGAATGAAACTTAGGCATAGGGAAATGAAAGGAGTTTGGAATGATGATTTTTACACAAGAAATGTGGCTTCTTTTCCTTGAGTAAACTAAGAGTTTGACTTAACACTTCTCCTAGAATGAAGCGAAACAGGACTATTGGGCAGATCCCAAGGTCCTTGAGGGGATGCTAGTTAGAGATTTTTGGGGCAACGAAAGGGGAATTAGTCATACTTCCATTGTTTATGCAACCAAACAACTGCCTTGGTACTTGTGTCATTGATAAAATGGGTCCTTCTTGATAAGACAAATAATGATCACACACCTTCTTCTGCAACCTCCAACTACCTACCTAGCCTAATACACCTAGCATTTTTTCTTCCTTTGAATTGGGTGCATTTGAACTAGCAAACCCTGATTGTCCTTTTTTCTTTTGACTGCCCTCCTATCTAAATGTACCCTTATCTCTTCCAAGGGCCCATATAAGTAGTTGGGCTCCTTAATTTCTCTACCTATCTACTCATCTGCCAAGCTTGAACTGTTTGGACAGATATGCATTCTCTATTCTACAACAACAAATTTAAATATGGAATGGTCCGGATTGAACTGTTGGGCCATCCATCAAGTGTGATAAGCAACAATATCTCCACATTGTGAACTTGCAAATAAGATAGCAATGGCATTTTGATTGGCCACCTTCTTGGTCTTTTGATTTGGGGTTCATTTTTACTCTTTTTTTGACCAATTCATTTTCTTTCCTTTTTTATTATTCTTTTAAGGCATACCCTCTTTACATTTTTTAATTTCCTTTGTCTGTATACAAAATATGGAACCTTTGCAGCATGAAAGGATGAACATATTTGGCACTTCCATAGTCAATCATTAAAAATGAAACCTATTAGTATAGGAACCTGTTGTGGCCACCAACAACCCCCCTCCTTATGAAGTGTTATTGCTAATAATAAATAAGTGGGGAACCTCAGTAAAAAATTTAAAAAAATCAATTAATGTTATATTTCGTTTTAGATGAAACTTACAACATCATGGACTAAAAAAAACGCGAGATTGCCACATGAAACTTCATCGCATCGCATACGTTAAAGAAGCACTCACATTGAAAAACTCTAAAATCGTCGATATGCGATATCGCATATCGCGCGTCGCAAGAATCACATGAATTACACATAAGGATTATAACGATTAAGAGATCTACGATACTGCGATATTGCAATACTGCACTACTGCGATATTGCAATGTTGTGATACTATGATACTATGATACTGCGACACTGCGATGTTGCGATATTGCGATACTGCGACCTTGCGATAGAACAACACGATGAAATTGCGATTTGCGATACGGCGATCTGCGATGTCGCAAAGCAAAATCGCAAGACCTCTCCATCGCAGTTGGTTCTGGCTCATTATTCGAGAAAACTTTTTAAGCCAAGAATTGGTCATGCATTTTAATGTGAATTAATGAGTTGTTGCGAGTTGTTAATGAAGTATGGTGTTGTGTTTTTCGAAAAACTAGTTCACGTAAGGTGGCATGTTTTGCATATATTCAACATTTAATGTTTTCTTGTCATTATTTTTATCATTACTTCCACCTCAAATGTAAACTGCAGGAAAGAAGGACGAAGCGTTATACAACGTAGTATGCAGAAAAATATGACAAGGAAAGGCAGCACTCCAATGTCCATTTCGGAAGCCACACCTAATCCACTTAAGGGAGAAAAAGAGCCGTAGAACTCTTCTGAGGCATCCATCACAAATTTCTCATATACAGCCATGGTTGAATGGGTGTTGAACGATTCTGATACCAGAAATAGACAGTTTAATTCTCAGGGTCAAGAGCTCATGGAATCACTATTTTTACAGATTTTGAGTCTTGTACCCAATGAGAGAAAAAGGCGCAAGAGGTGAAAAACGCATCATGGAAGCCCAGATCAAGAAACAGAGGCAGTTTCCGATGCGTGATTAGCACTTAGCGCTAATCGAGCATCGCTGAGAAAACTTGCACAAAAAGGAAGGCTCCTAATTACTCAGTCACCTACAAGCCCCGAAAATTGCAAGAAAGCAGCGATAGAAACAAACTGGAAACAGAAGACTAAAGGAAAAGCGGAAGCAGTCCAAGGGTTAACCAAGTTGAAATGGGATTTTTACTAGGTATACATGGTAATGTCACATAGTCATTGGATGACTCTCAAGTATATCATCAATTTTACTGAGAAGATAATGCCATCTCTTGTCGATTCTATTTGCTTAACTCAACCAAAGACGGAAGACAGTTAGCTGACTCCACTCAGGAAAATATTGAATGCTTGCGATGTTAAGGAGAAAATTTAGAAATAGTTAGATATTAGATTTAATTTTAGAAATAGTATTACTTAGAAAGAGGACGGTCATTTAAACCGAATCCTCAATTTCTGTAAATAAGTTATTTAGTTAGTAGTATTTAAACCCTTCTCATGCATTTAGAGAAGGGTCCAGAAATTTATCAAAAACTTGTCCTAAGAACATGCACTTTTGCACCCTCAGAGGAAGTTTTGATGAATGAATGGAATAGGGTTTATTTGATATTTGCATTTGATATCTGCTACTGATGTTTCACTTCTGTACTCTTAGTGGTGTTAAATCAAGGAGAGATAAATCAATCGTCGCATGAAGCTCATAAGTAGGACTAGTTATAAATGGTACTTTTATCTCTTAACCATTTCTTCTTATGCATTAAAGTGATATTCAGTTTTCAGTTGTTTATATATTACAACATGGATGCTTGAGTTATCATTTGGCACTTTTGTACGGTGATAACTATTTGTTTATGTTTAGTGTATGAATAGCTCATTTATGCAGTAAGTTTTCACAACTGTTTCGTCTAACTTCTTATATGAAGTAGTTCATGTTTATTCAATTATTTTCTTATAATAGCTTAATTATCTTTATTACCAGTTATTATTTGAAATCTATTTAGATCGCATAGAAGAAAGATGACATCCTGGGTTAGCATAAATTTTGATGTTTTTCTGTTTATTAGAATACAACAGCATAGCATTAGATTAGAATTAGGATAGAAGTATTCCATTTAGAACACAAATACCCATCTTTCTCACACACACACACTGAATTGGGAAACTAGTCCCATATCCCCAGTCAAACCTAGTATACCAAACGAATAAGGAGCTGCCAACCAAGGTCCGGACCGGGCGGGTATCCCCTTGTTGTTGACCTGATTTTTGGGGCCTTCAACATATTTGGTGCTAGAAGGAGGGCCTGAACTATGAATGGAAAGTAAATCCAAATCAAAATACCATTCTGAGAGTAAATCGCCCTCACCATCTCCCTCGACTTCTCCATTACACTTAAGTCCAGAGTTTGAAGTCGCCAGAGCATCAACCGTTTCTACAAATCCTGACATTTCAGAACAATCTGTTATTGAACCTCCTGAATTCGAATCTCTGATTCACAAACTTCAGTGATTTTCTATTTCCCCTCAAAGATCTGATAAATCTCAGGGCAGCGTGACTTCCAATATAACCCTGATCATCCCCTGACTAGATTGAAGAGTGAAAATTTTGGTGTTCGGCCAACCGAATTACCTCTTCCCAAAAGGAAAAGAGCAACGAAGTCACCTAAAGGGTCTGACAGCGAGACTCTTTCATCAACATCATCCATCTCAACCTCTCCACCGCGAAGTCAACCATCCACCCCTCCACTCCAGACCATTATCAATCCACCCAGTGGAATCCCTACAACTCCTCCTCAATCATCTGCGATCATAATAACGTCATCTTCCCAACCACAAGGATCATCTTCTGCAAATCCCCCTATTAGCAGTTCAGCAATGGCCCATTCTCCATGGAACAACCCTGGGGCAGTCTTAATGCCTACACCCTTGAGTAAAATATTGGCCCATCGTGAGAAATGGCTGCCTAAGTTCAATCCTGAGGTAGGCATGCTAGCAGAAGAGCACATAAGCAACTTTATGCTATCCATTAACCTCAATGGGGTTACTAATGAAGATGTTGTTGTTTTACTGTTTCCTTATAATCTACAAGGAACAACTAGATCGTGGTTTTTCTCATTACCCTCTGGATCTATTACCAGTTGGGACATCTTCTAAGACCAATTCCTAACCAAGTTTGGTGACAACAGGTCTACGGCAATGTTAATCAATGATCTATCCAATCTTAAGGCAGAATCTAGAGAGCCTATCAAAGACTTCAATCTACGTTTGAATAAAATTCTAAACAAAATTACTACTGCTTCCCAACCCAGTGAGGAAGTGTGATGTGAATGGTATATCACTGCATTACCATCAAACATAGCAATCTTCGTGGACAGGGCTAATAAAACAACCCTAGCCGAAAACATGAAAGAAGCCATAGGAGTAGAGAAACGTGTAATAGCCTTAGAGAAGAAACCCATGATAGAAGAACGTAAATCTAAGAAGGTCACCTTCAAAGAAGAGTCCAAGAAGAAACAAGCAAAAGATCCATTCGATTTGGAGGGATTGCAAAAGGTTCTGAAGACCATGTCCAATGAAATGGTCGACATTAAAAAACAAGTATCAGAAACTTCTTCAAAAAGGCCCTACAGAGCTTTTAAAAGAGGCCCGTCAACGCATTCAAGGCCACCCAATTCTATAGCAAGTGCTGAATCTGAGGAAGAGGAAGAGGAAATTGCCACTGAAGGGAAAACCGATGATGAAGAAGTTGTAGAATTACAAGGAATGTGGGATTTCATCCTCTCACAAGAGGAAGATCAAGAAGTATTCCCAGTTAACACACGAAGTAGAAGTCAGCTTTATCCTCCCCAAACTACCCCAAAACCAAAGAGCGCAAGCTCTGCAACAAAGGATAAAATCGCAACAAAGAAAGCGACATCTAAAGCGACTCAAACTAGCCCAGTCCAAACAGATTCACCTACTCCATCTAAAACGCTGATCGTTTTGGATGAAATGGAGTACAATATTATAGAAGACATGAAAAATACTAGGGCCAGCATCACTCCGTATGAATTGAGCAAGCTAAAGCATCAACAAAAGATAATGATGAAAGAATTACAAGATGTGCCAGTTGCACCTCTGCCTACTGTTGTAATTTCTCAATCTTCTCCGAACATGGGAAGACCTCTAACTAATACGACTAACAAGATTGATCCAAATTACATCGCTTTAATTGGAGGAAGATCGAGATCTCATACTCCCCCTTTTCTCCTTACTTATGAAATTTTTAACAAAAATATACATAATTGTTTAGTGGATTCAGGTGCTTCATCGAATATTTTACGAAAGTCCATATGCACCAAATTAAACGTTCAACCATAGAAATCCGTTGTTTGCATAGTTCAGCTGGATCAATCTCAAGTTGAAGTCATTGGAAAACTAAATCAAGTAACCATAAGGCTGTCATCCAACTTGAAGGTATGTCAAGTTATTGACATCTTAGTCGCTGATATCCCTGAATTTTATGGCTTAATTCTTAGCAGGGATTGGTCAGAAAAACTGCATGGATACTTCGCAACTGACTGGTCACACATGTGGCTGCCTTAAAATGGTAAGCCCAATCAAATAAAATTTGAACAAGAATTACTTCAGAAGTACATAGTAACGGAATTAGAGGGGGAAAATGAACCAGTAGCATATAACAGTAGCATAATTGGCAATTACTCAGTGGATTCTTTTCTTGGCAATTTTAATGCTCATACATCACCTTATTTAGAACATTCTATTTTGTCCCAAGTCAAAAATTTTTCTCAAACGGATAGTTCAAAATGTATCAATTTTTTAGATAGACCTGTAAATAAATCTTTGTTTTCGAAATTATTTTTTGATGGTTCTAAATCTAACGAAGGAGCGGGAGCAGGATGCGTGCTAATTAGTCCAGAAGGAGATAAAATCATTTTAACATGCAGGCTCAAATTTGATTGTACCAACAATATAGCAGAATATGAGGCCTTAGTCCAAGGGTTGTACAAAGCAATCAGGCTAAATATAAAGTACCTCCAAGTCTTCGGAGACTCTGAAATTATAGTCAGACAGGTACAAAATACTATACATTGCTTATCAAGTCATTTAAAACACTATCAATCTTTAGTTCAATATTTGACTGAGCATTTTATAACATTAAATATTTCATCAATTCCCAAACTCCAGAATGCTAGCACTGACCTTTTAGCTAACGTAGCTTCTAAGCTCATTCCTTCTAAAGATTTTAGTCCAGATAGATTCTCAATAGAATTAATCTTTAGACCTTCTATTCCTAACAACATTACAAATTGGAGAATATTCAACGACGATCCTGATATCATAAATTTCCTTACTTCTGAAGGATCCTACTCCAACCAAATAATCGACGAAGGTCAACATGATCGACAATTACAACAAGATAGCACTAACAATGCTATACCTAAATCATTGGTCAAGTTAGAAGACCTGTACGATTTGAAAGATCGGTTTAAAAGGTCTACCAATTCGAAGCTCCAAAGTTCAACTTTGAATTATGAATTTGTAAACCTAGGAACCGATACCAAACCCCAAAACATAAATCTAGGCCTTGGACTAGCCCCTGAAGAAAAGCTAGCATATATTCGTCTTTTGAGACAATAAAAAAACGTTTTTGCTTGGAACTATGATGAACTCAAAACATACGACACTTCTATCATCCAACATACTATTCGAATGACTGATAACGAAAAACCTGTCCAACAAAAATTGAGAAAGATTCATCCCAACTTAGAAAATCAGGTAAAAACTGAACTCAATAAGCTGTTGAAAGCCAAGATAATTTTTCCCGACAGACATTCTAAATGAGTCTCCAATATGGTACCTGTTAGAAAGGAAAACAAAGATATTAGAATTTGTATTGACTTTCGCAATCTTAACTAAGCCTGTCAAAAAGACAATTTTCCCTTACCACCTATGCAACAGAGATTGCAGGAAGTGGCAGGCTCAGAATTAATGTCGTTTTTGGATGGATTTTTAGGATACAATCAAGTGCTAGTACATCCTGATGATCAATTAAAGACCACATTCAGAACTAAATGGGGCACATATGCATATTGAAAGATGTCGTTTGGTTTGATTAATGCTGGTGCCACATTCCAGAGAGCCATGGACATTGCATTTAAAGGTTTAGTCAATAAATCTGTAGTAATTTATTGCATGATATAACATGTACTCCAGAAACGAGGCACCATCTCAAGACTTGAAACAAATCTTCCACGATGTTTAAGGTATGGAATTTCACTTAACCCAAGAAATATTTTTCGCATTAAGTGGCAGGGAAACTTCTAGGCTTCATAGTGTCAAAATCTGGAATTCACATCGATTCTGACAGAATCAAAGAAATTTCTGAAATATCCCTACCTCATAACAAAAAAGTCATGCAATCTTTCCTTGGTCAAATCAATTTTGTAAAGAGATTTGTTCCATATTTTTCACGAATCGTATCTCCTTTACAAACCATGAAAAAAAATAACTCTAATTTTAAATGGGGCCAAGATGAACATGAAGCATTCAACCTCATCAAACAGGCTATTATTAATGCTCCATCTTTAGCAACTCTGAATTTTTCAGAGCCTTTTATTTTATACACAGTTTCCTCAGAAAGGTCATATGCTACGATACTCACTCAAATGAATCAAGAAAAGGCAGAAGCACGAATTGCTTTTTTCAGTTCAAATTTGCAGGGTGCTGAATCAAATTACTCAGATGTGGAGAAACAGGCTTATGCTATTTTCAAAGCAATCAAATACTTCAGACCTTTTCTACTCAAAACCCATACTAAAATTATAGTACCATTTCCAGTGGTAAGGAATCTTCTAGTACAAAAGGATGTGGGTGAGAAGAGAGCCAATTGGGTAACTGCCTTACAAGAATATGACATAGAAATTAAACCAGCAAACATTGTAAGAGGTCAAGGCTTTTGCAAAATGCTGGTTGGAGCGTCGCAAATTTCTGAAATCCCATCTGTAGAGGTACAAGTGTGCAAGGTAAGCCTAAACGATGAGTAGTCATTATATGCTGATATTATTTATTATCTTAAAAATGGATATGCTCCTTCATACCTCGATTACATAAAGAAAAGAGCTCTAAGATTAAAAGCCAAACAATATCAGTTAATAAATGATATTCTTTTTAGAATGAATTATGATTCTGTTCTTCTTAGATGTCTTGAGAAATCTGAAGCTGATAAAGTCTTGCAGGAACTCCACGATGGACCAGCAGGCGGACACTACGCTGGAGACGCTACTGCACATAAATCTTGCACGCAGGATATTACTGGCCCACGTTATTTAAAGACTCGCACACTTATGTGAGGAAATGTCAAGTTTGCTAAACTACTACTGGAAGACAGAAGAAGCCATCCTTACCACTACAACCAGTTAATATCGACCAACCTTTCAGTTAGTGGGGATTGGACATAATAGGTGAGATCGTTCCTCATTCTTCCAAGCAGCATAGATATATCCTTACAGCAACAGATTATTTTACTAAGTGGGTAGAAGCAGTTCCACTCAAGACGGCTAATGCTGAAAATATCATTGAGTTCATAGATCAATCTATAATCACCAGGTTTGGATTACCTTCCGCTTTAATGTTTGATAATGCATCATACTTTTCTGGAAATGAAATGACTGAATTTGCACTTAAAAGATGATTCAAACTTAAATATTCGGCCAATTATTATCCACAAGGCAATGGATTAGCCGAGTCTACAAACAAAAACCTAATCAGGATTATTAAAAAAACAGTAGACCAAAATCAGAAAAATTGGCATAAATCCTTAATATACGCTTTATGGGCAGACCGAATAATGAAAAAATCTTCCATCGACACTTCTCCCTTTAATTTAGTTTATGGGAGAGAAGTTGTTCTTCCAACTCATCTAGCAATTCCTTCTTTGTCTCTAGTTCAATACATTGATGAAGTACCAACTTCCTCATTACACTTAAGGCAAATGGAAATAATCAAATTAGAAGAACAACGAGAACAAGATAAGAAAACGCATGCTCATCATCGGGCACTAGTAAAATCCTCTTTTGATTCAAACATAATGACCAGAAAAGAATTTCAGGTGGGAGATTTAGTTTTAAAATGGGACAAGACACACGAAGGAAACAGTAAACATACAAAATTTCAAAGAATGTGGCTTGGCCCTTTTCAAATTATAGAATTCGTAGGTCCATCGACATTTGTGTTAAAGGATTTAGCAGGTAAAAAACTCTTTGCCTGTCAATGGACAAATTCTTAAAAAATATTTTCCATAGAAGATTATTCTTCTATTTCATAGAATCATAGTTTTTCTCTTTTTTAGAATAAAACCAGTTGTGAATGGTTACATTAGGCATTTACAAAAAAGATACCAACTCTCTTTCAAATTTTGATTTTTTGCTTGTATAAATAGCAAATCTTTTGGAAAATTGATCTTTATCATTGAAAGATACAGTTAAAAGCTCTAGCTTAGATATGACACTAGTTTCAACTTCATAAAAGTTTGATGAAGATAAAACTTTAGTGAATAAATTGTTTTATATCAGCACAATGAAAGATATCAATAACAAAATAAAGATTCTCTGTAGAACAGTTACTTCCAAAAACTCTATCATTGTCGTCTAGAGCTATCTAAAGAAGACAATGACTTCCTCCCTGCTAAGGAAATCACAATTTTCAGAGGAAAAGTCCAAGGATACACTTTATCTTGAAGAATGAGAGGTCTCATCACGAGCCGGCTTATCATAATCACAAATATTATAACCTGCTCACTTTGCCAAATACTGCGTATCATAACAGGGCAATGACTCAATATTGTTGCAATAAAGAGGCAAGGGGTCTCATCACGAGCCAGCTTGTTCAACAAAGTTAGAAATCAAGTGAATGACTGTGTCATAAATTGGCCACCAAACCAAGACATTGTTATTTAAGAATAAAAAGAAAAAGCAATAAGTGCATATATGGATTCTTCTTTGAGAATTGTAGATTTTTTCTAGTAGGATAAAGGATCATTGCTGGGTAAAAGGTAACCCTGTCGAGGCTATGAATGCCTGCTGGTAGCAGAGGCTTTACCTACGACAAATGAGTATATTTTAAAACTGGTTTACAGAGAAGACTTTGTTTTATCTTTACAGACCAAGTAATGACTGATGTAAATGCAAGGATTAACTTGAGGCAACAAATAATCAAAGTTGAAAAGAGCTGAAGCAAAATGTCATTGACAAGTTAGAGTATAATGTACTTTATCTTTCCATAATAAAGTTTAATTTTCTGAAAAATATGTTGTTTTGGAAGCTGAAAAGGTTCAATACAAACACAGAGATAACTGGTTCTTCCAAGTAAATTGCCAATTGTTGTGGCCACCAACAACCCGCCTCTTTATGAAGTATTATTGCTAATACTAAATAAGTGGGGACCCTCAAAAAAATTAGTTAATGTTACATTTTCTTTTTAGATGAAATCTACAACATCATGGACTTAGGAAAATACCTTGAAAAATCTAGAAAACCTAAGTTTCATAATGAAGAAAATTAAATTTACTCCCAAAAGGATATTGCATCGCGCAAAGGATGATAGGATACACCTTCCAAAGAGTTAAAACGATAAAAAGCGATATTGCGACGTCAAAAACTTCATCGCATCGCATATGCTGAAGACAAACGCTCTCATTGGAAAACTTTAAAACATCGCAGATATGCGATATCTCATATCGCACATCGAAAATATCACAAGAATTACACAAGAATGATAACGATCTATGACATTGCGATATTGTGATATTGCGATACTGCAATACTGCAACATCTCAAAGTTGCGATACTGCGATCTGTGATAAAAACAGCACGATGATATTGCGACATTGCGATACTGCGATCTGTGACATCGCAAAGCAAAAACGAGGGAATCCTCCATCGTAGTTGGTTCTGGCTCATTGTTCGAGAAAACTCTTTAACCAAGAGTTGGTCATATGTTTTAATGCAAATTAATGGGTTATTGCCAGTTGTTAATGAAGTAGGGTGTTGTGTTTTTCGAAAAAATAACTCAGGTAAGGTGGCATGTCTTGTATATCTTTGGCATTTAAAAGTTTTCCTGTTATTAAGTCCTTTATCATTACTTTTACCTCAATGTAAACTGCAGGAAAGAAGGATGAAGCATTACATAGGGCACTATGCAGAAAACAACGAAGAGGGAATGCAGTGCTCCAATGTACATTTCGGAAGGCATATTTAATCCGCTCAAGGAAGAAAAAGAGCCGCAGAACTCTTCGGAGGCATCTATCACAAATTTCTCATGTATAGTCATGGTTGAATGTATACTAAAAGACGCTGATACCAGAAACAAACAGTTTAATTCTCAGAGTCAAGAGCTCACAGAAATACTATTTTCACAAATTTTGAGTTTTATACCGAATGAGAGAAAAAGGCGCAAGAGGCAAAAACCGCATCAGGGAAGCCCAGATCAAGAAATAGAGGTAGTTTCTGATGTGCGATTAGCACTTAGCACTATTACGCATCGCTAAGAAAAATTGTTCGAAAAGGAAGGTCCCTAGTTGCTCAGTCACCTGCGAGTCCCGAAAACTGCAAAAAAATCAGCGATAGAAGCAAACCGGAAACAGAAGCTATTCGAAGGTTAACCAAGTTGAAATGGGATTTTTACCAGGCATACATGATAATGCTACATATTTATTGGATGATTCTCAAGTGTATCATCAATTTTACTGACAAGAGAATGCCAACTCTTGCCGTTTTTGTTTGCTTAACTCAACCAAAGGCGGAAGATAGTCAGTCGACTCTACTCAGAAAAATACTGAATGCTTGCGACATTAAGGAGTAGATTTAGAAATAGTTAGTAGACTTAATTTTAGAATAGTTTTGCTTAGAAAGAGGACGGTCATTTAAACCGAATCCTCAAATTCTGTAAATAAGTTATTTAGTTAGTAGTATTTAAACCCTTCTCATGCATTCAGAGGAGGTTTTGGTGAATGAATGGAACAAGGTTTATTTGATATTTGCATTTGATACCTGCTACTGATGTTGCACTTCTGTACTCTTAGTATATGTTAAATCAAGGAGAGATAAATCAATCATTGCTTGAAGTTCATGAGTAGGACTAGTTATAAATGGTACTTTTATCTCTTAACCATTTCTGCTTATGCGTTAGAGCGATATTCAGTTTTCAGTTATTTATATGTTATAGCATGAATGTCTGAGTTATCATTTGGCACTTTTGTACGGTGATAACTATTTGTTTATGTTTAGTGTATGAATAGCTCATTTATGCGATAAGTTTTAACAGCTATTTTGTCTAACTTCTTATACGAAGTAGCTCATTTTTATCGAATTCTTTTCTTATGATAGCTGAATGATCTTTATTACCAATTATTGTATGAAATCTTTTTAGATCACATAGAAGAAAGATCACACCCCGGGTTAGCATAAATTTCGATGTTTTTCTGTTTATTAGAATACATAGCATAGCATTAGATTAGATAGAAGTATTCCAGTCCAAACAGAAACACCCTTCTTTCACACACACACATACACTAAATTGGGAAACTGGTCCCAGATCCCCAGTTGGACCCGCTATACCAAACGGATAAGGAGTTGCCAACCAAGGTCTGGACCGGGCGGGTATCCCCCTTGTTGTCGACCCGATTTTCGGGGCCTTCAACAGAGTCCTGTGTAGGAGAAAATTTATGTGGATAAGAAATAGACACAATTGTAAAACAAAAAATTGATGTACCTTTTTTTTCAATTACTGAAATATGAGCGGCCTAGAATTTTGAACAAGGCACAAAGACATAGCCTAGGAAGGGTGAACTCCATTATCAAGCTTGGTGTCAATCTTGTTGATATTTTCATGATTATTTGTGTTATGTTCTTTATGGTTAAGTTTCACATGTGAATTAATTCTTGCTTGAAGGAACACCAAATTAACATGATGTTGTAAAAGACCTATGTTCAATCTTGTCAAGTGTCAGAGAATGATCTTCTTATGCATTTTCAGATCAGAATACAAAGAAATATGAAATTGCTATGGATGTTCCATTGATATTTTGGCCTATATGGATGTTATAGGGTCTTCTACTTCCTTGGTTTTCCTATAATTTGCCACTCCCTTGCTCTACTCAACTATGGAACAATAAATCAATACAATAAGAATGAAACTCCTTCCTTCCTAGTAGCCTATTTAACATGTTCTAATAGTTATCTATATTTAAGGTTAGGGTTTTGCACTTTCCATAACCCTTTTAAAATTCCACATATGACTAGCTCTTTATTTGTAAGTATGGGAGCTAATGTGGCATCCACTCAATCGAAATTTCATCAATAACATAGGTCAACTTGTGGGGGGAATAACTTTCTCATACAAACTCTAATTGAGATAATCTTTGCATTGTTGGAAAGCTCTAGATATGTAAAACAATTTTGAAAGGTGATATATTTTGTTAAAAAAATAAACATAAAAAATAAAATTGATCCCAAAAATTTCCATGTAATGCCCCAAATAAAATTGGAAGTTCAAGACCCCAAATGCCCAAAATAGGACCTCCATCTAAAATGGATCTTACAAGTCAACATCTCTAATGTTTCCTCTCTAAAAGTACCAAAATAGATGAAAAATGATAAATTAATCCATTTATGTTATGAAGGGTAAGTTTTAGGCTCGATAATGAACCAATGAATTAATGTTTAAAGGTTGTTATGGGATAGTGTTACATTATTAATTGATCTTAGGTGAGGGAATTAGGGTCTAGCTAAGGGTTAAGGGTTGAGGATAGGGGTTGTTAATGGTTAGGGGTGATTTAACTATTAATGGTTAGGATAATATATCTAGTCATCATTAATGCATTGGAGGTTAGTGCGACATGGGTTAGTTTTTTCTAGGCTATAATAAATTATTGACAAATAGTTTCTTCTTATTACTACTTTATTATTTATTTTCATTTCAAAATAATTTTATAGTCTCAAAATAGATCTTATTATTTGGATTCGGATTGATGGCTCACAACTCATATATATATATATATTATATATATATATATATATATATATATGAAATAATACTTTACACATTGAAAACACATAGTCAAAACAAGTATTAATGAGGAATAATATGATGCATATAACAAAGGACATGGAGGGATGGGTTAGCTCTTCATGAGAATAATTTGCATGGATCCATTCCTTGAGAAATTACATATTACATAGAGTCAAGAATATTTTGTACTTGCATGAGGATGAGGGATTGAATGTTATAGGATAGGTTAATGCATTCATGAGAGATCAAAAGCTGTTAAAACACTAGCCTAAAAAACCCAATATAATCAAATAGTGCACATAATTTCCCACACACTTATCCCATCTACATAACCCACACACCTAACCCACACAACCATGCACATAGAAAACATAAGTGGTGCACCTAAACTATGCACCTACCCACACATATCATCCATACACATATCTCATGTACCTAACCCATGCACATATCCCATGTACCTTACCCATTCACCTAATTGGCACATTAAGACATGAATTCATGAACATAATTGACTCACCTAAATTATGTGACTACATAGACATGTACAACATAAGTGATCGAGTCTAACATCAACAATGCACTTACACATGCATTTAACCCACACATATAAGAAACACACATAAGTGACACACTATTTCACATAAGTGAGACATAGAATGTAAGAAAATAACCTACCCATTCTTCTAATCCACACAACCACACATATAAGTGGCACACCTAATATAAGGAATGCACCCACTGATACATTTAACCCGTGCACCAAAATACATACATAATGAACATAAGTAACCTAGGCACATATTTCATCCACAAAAGTAACACACGTAATTGATGCGCTCATGAACATAAGTGATGCACCTAACTATTGTAGCTGTTGCAACACCCCCAAGATTTTGTCCTGTCTACCTAAATTTTGGGTCCCTTCTTTTCTTTTCAAGGTTTTAACGATACCCTTGTGGTCGAAAGCATCTAATGACCTACTTATTATCAGAAGCTATGGTTGTATATAATTTCATGAGACACGTTCCCTATGATTTCCTATCATCTTGCTTCATTCTCATTATTAGGTTTTATGGAATTTTCAATCAATCATTTAGAATATTTATCAAACCTATTCCTCCATTCATGGTTTATATGGGTGAAGGTGTTGGAAATAATACTGAGAGGGGGGGTGAATCAGTATTATCAAATTCTTTCCAATTTATACAAACATTTGCAGATCTAACTATTGAAACTTGCATATACCTTCCAGACTTATAATTTAAATTATTCTTCAGATGCTGGTCATTAATCTGTATGTTAGAACCATATAATAATGAACAAAAATAGACAGTCACACCAAAGAACACAAGATGTAAGGTGGAAACCCAATGTGGGTGAAAACCACCTGCTGCAATATGTCTCTATCTTCTTTTAATTAGAAACTTCTTTTTACAATGATTCTGTACTGGTGCAGTCCTTTACCAGTACACAGGCTACAACCTGCAGAGAGCTACAACCCTCTCTCGTTTTCTAGCTTTTCCTGGAAGGGAGCTACAACCCCCTTAGCTCTTGTACTAGCTGAGATACTAGTACGTAGGTGCTGACCTACAGAAGGCTACAACCTTCTCTTTTCTTCCAGGGACCACGTTTCATAAATTTTCAGACTGGATCCATGAACATCAAACAAACATCAAGTATATGTGCATCAATCGATCTCCTTTCCACAAACAACTACTGAATCAACCAATAACTTCTCAGAATGCAGTAACTAGAAAACAACACCAATTCTGAACCCAGAACACTGCAGCAATAGACAAAAGCAACTAAAATATATTTGAAGAAAAGTCTACAACTTCACTAATAGAAACCTGCGGATATCCGCACTTCCGCTGTGTCGACCCTACGGACCTCCGCACCTGTGCTGTCTGTGGCCTGCGCACCTCCACACCTGCGCTGTGTCTGAATTGCGCACCTCCGCACCTGCACCCGCATTTGGCCTGCACACCTCCATACCTGCACCCGTGTCTGGCCTGCGCACCTCTGGGTATAGACAATTTATTAGTCTTCACTTATACCCCAGACTGTCAGATTTATAGATCTGATCATGCGCCAAAAGGATCTGGACCCATCAGTAGATCCTACTTGTAATGCTCAGGTTTCTCCTTGATTTAGGTCCAGCTATAACTCACCAACCAATCACCAGAATTTCAGATCTTGTTATTCTTAAGATATTCAACATACTTGTATCCAACCAAATGATCTCCTTTCCTTTTTATAGGCTAGGCCTTACTCAAACCATGGACCAAAACCATTGAGATCCAATACTAGGGACCCAAAACCTAGGTTCAATATTTTAGATGCAAAACCACGGACCAAAACCATAGGATCAAAAATGTCGGACTAAATACCAAGGACAAAACATAAGATTTTCCTCGTGCGCATTTTTCTCTGCATGAAAGTCCGTGCACTTTAGGTTCACACCTTTTGTTCGGAATACCTGCGAATATGTCCGCACCTTCTCAACGACACACCTGCGGAACCAGCTGAGGTCCGCAGCTTTGTGAACAGGAACCTGCAGAGATCTCATTGTCTTCATTCTTTGAGTCTGATCATCAATTCTTTGCTACTGACCTGTTGCACTATGATCTGTCACATCTGATATCTCTTCTATAGATTCATTTATGTATATAAGAGAGTTGTTCTTCTTTGAGTGGGTTGCCATCAAGTAAAATACATGCATCATAATGCCAACAGAAGGGTATTATGTTTCTAAGGAGAAGTTGTTGAGACTATACTTATGTGTGCCTTTTGTATATCCAAGGTTTGGAAGAGGCTGCAATCAGGACATAAGTCTTACTACTACTAGAAGTAGCTCTTAATGGGAAGAAAATATGATAAGTTTATAGGGATTAAAAGATACATCATGGTTGAGTGGTGATTCATTGATGGCATATTGTTGCAAAGATAAAATTGGCTTCATAGATACTTGAGTTTACAGGTGCCAATGAGTATGTGATGTTACATGTGATAATGAGTTTGGAGTCTCCTCCACTTGAAATTTTCTCAGGATTCTTTCCCTATGACCACCTAAATATTTCACTTCTCCTTTAACTTGAGTCTAATATCATTTCACCTTTGTAGTTTTAACTTTAGGCCTTGAAAGACTTGTGTATTTTGTCCTTGTTGCAAGTCACAATTGCTTGCAGTGAAACCTTGCATGGCCTCTAGAAATGTACTTTGTGACGTAGAATATAGGGCTAATATCCCAAGTCACAAATCAAAATCACAATCCCTAATGATCAATCCGCTGGCCTCTAGAACCCTAACTTGTTACTTATGACTAAAGGCTAGAGAGGTATCTCAAGTCACAAATCACATGCTTAGTGCCTTGTGACTTATTGACTACCTCTTAGACTTGCAACTTTTGACTTAGACTTGCGACTTGCAAATAAAGGCTAGAGAGATAACTCAAGTTACAAATAACATGATGAATGCCTTGTGACTTATTGAATATCCTCTAGATTGGTGACTTGTGACTTTCCCTTCCCCTCATCACACTCTAGAAATGCAACTTAGAATTGTTGCATGCGACTTACAAAGGGTGGTTGTGACTAGAAAGTGTGACTATGACTACAAAGGGTGAGTATCACTATAAAGTGTGACTATGACTAAAAAGGGTTACTATGATAAGAAAGTGTGACTTTCACTACGAAGGGTGACTATGAATAGAAAGTTCGACTATAGCTACAAAGGGTGGTTTTGACAAGAAAGTGCGACTGCAATTATAAAGGGTGACTGTGACAAGAAAGTGTGACTTTCACTACAAACGGTGGCTATGGCAAGAAAGTGTAACTTTCACTACACAGGGTGATTGTGACTAGAAAGTTTGATTATGACTACAAAAGGTGAATGTGGCTAGAAAGTGTCAGACTATGACTATAAAGGGTGATTATGACTAGAAAGTGTGTCTATGACTACAAAGGGTAATTGTGACTACAATGTGAGATTGTGACTACAGGGAATATAAAGAGTCATAATGAATATGAAAGGTCAAAGGGAACGTGAAAACCCGCCTTCACATTTGTATAAATATACCCTCATGCCTCATTTAGTGAGGACTTTTACCACTTGAGATGATCTAGTAATTGGATAGCTATTTTGTGCTTAGGGAGCTAGAATTAATCTACCCTTGGAAGATAGTAGTGTGAGTTGTAGTGAGGCTAGGGTTTTTTCTTGAAGTTGGTGTGAGTGGACTACATTCCACTACTAGATTTTGATGGACCTATTAGACAAATACTTGAATTTGCAGCAATATTAATGACACGTTCTTCACTCTTTACATCAATTCTCATGTATCATTATGCTATTTGTAATCATTATCCAATACTTTTACTATGGGTGCATGTGTGCTTACATATTGGGTGTACGTTGGGATTATGTCTTAAATGTTTGCTTTCAATATTTTATTTCTCATTCCATGCTATACTAGTAATTTATTGTGAAATAATTTGTAGTAAACATCTAGTATATTCTCATTTGTGTATATCTTAGATGGTTTTAGCTAACATACTCTTTCTTGAGATATACTCTTTCCTGTTATTTTGTTGTTATATTATTGTATTTTGTTTTGCAAGTTATCAATCATGGGCTGATTTTGTTCCCTTTTTTGGGGCATTTTTTTCTTGTCCTCATGCTAACATCTCTACACTTTGACAACCAAGAGCGAAATTATCATGGTGGTAGTTGGGCCCACATATCAGATGGGCCTATTATTCCAAATGGTGTGAGGTCTAATTGGGACATCACATTGGGGAGACCCCTTAGCTATTAGCGGTGAATTTTTCCTCATCAACATTAATATAAGTGACATGACTAAACTACGCACGTACCCCCACATGCATACACATAACTGAGACATGTAACATAGGTGATGCAACTAACTGATGCACCTATAGTTTACTGTGATTAGTTTCCATAACTAAAAGTATCTTGTCTTCACTAATTAAATGTATCCCTAGTATTACAATAACTGATACCATTCACCCACAAATCTCTTATTATCCTAACCCAATAATGATGTTTGAGCATTGTTAACCATTATTGACTATATTTTCCCATGATTGATGCTACCCCACTAATTTTTATAGCTCTATTTTCCACCTTTGAGAATCATTGAGGACCTAATGTGGATATTTTTATAGGATATTGTCTTTCCTTCCATGGACTCTTAGTTTTTATGAGAGGTTACTCCTTGCACGCCTAACAAGATATGGATAGATGCACGTTGCAGCACTGGGTAAATGAAATTGATCACATATTACACCACTTGCAGCATGTGATTTCTCCTAAAACCTTCTATATTAATTCATTTTCAAGGAGATTAGTGGTAGGTGAGTGGATACATTTCATCATGATCTTGGAAAATCATATTGGACTTAGAGTTCACTAAGTTATAGAGGTCTAGATACATCCCTAGCTTCCTCCATCATTCTATAGAAGGAAAGCATCCCAAGGGAGAGAAAGAGAAGATTTCATGGTAACTTATGCGGCTCAAATTCAAAATGATTGTTGTGCACTAGCCTTCAAATATAAGAGTACTCATGCTTGCGTGAATACCAAGGGGGAGTTGGAGCAAGTGACTAGGGGGAACCTACAATTGGGGATTTAATTTATATGCTTGTTTTTTGTATTGTTTCTCACTTCATGAATACATATTTATATGAGTTTTCAACTCCATTGTCATATTTATTTAGTTTTCTATGCAAGTAAATGGTATATCTATTCTTACTTGAGTAGATTTGGCTACATTTAGGTGTATTTGGCATTCTTATTGCTTGTAAATGTTTGATGTTGGTATTGTTGTATTCTTATGTTAAGGGATAGGTGTTTGGGGCTAGAGCTAGATCTCTATGATACATAAGTTAGGATTATGCAAGGACAATGACCAAGTGAAAAGTAAATGACATATTATTCTTTATCATAGCATGTATTAGGATCAATTGCACTAGATATAGAGGAAATTCATATTGAAATCTATCATACAATTTATCTTAGATCAAGGGAAAGTCCAAATGAAAGCTCATGTATCCATGGTGAGTTGGCGGGTGAGAGGGAAGGAGTGCTTAAGAGCGGGGGAAGGAGGGCCTAGGGGTTCTCAATAATAGTATTGGAAACTTAATTAGGGAATGATCAAGTGATTCTTCCTTAGATTTGGAAAATCCCTTGTTATTTTCAATTTTTTGAAGACTTTTGCAATTTTTTGTCTTCCTCATTTACTATTTAGGTGGTTAGATCCATCATATCTCTCATATATATGTTATATTTGAGAAAATTTCTCATTTTTAAGAATTAACATCCCCTATCATTGGAAAGGCAAAGGAAACAGTTGATGATTTCTTCACTAGGAAGACACAATAACTACTTTTTGGTCACCTACTACTAAACTTGCATGGCACAACTACTTGTTATAAGTGGAATTTTAAATTTTTCTTTTTTGGTGTTTTTAGTGAATTTAAGGTTCTTCCTTAGTTAAGTGCATTTGTGTTTTAATCTTTCTTGATCCTTGTTGGGGAAAGTGATTTCTTGTCATTTAATTTGTCAACCCGAGGGTTTCGTAAATTTATGAAGCATGTGTGCACTGTATGTGCTAGAAATTGTCTTTCAGTTTAGTTCAATCTAACTACAAAATAACAAAAACCAATTCATCTAATCTATGAAATCATATAATAAAAATGAAATTCAACTAACCCATGGAATCAAAAACAACTAATGTATGCTTAGTTACTCCAGAATTCAATTATGAAGTGTTACCTACTTGAGATGATGTGTAATAAACTATTAATACTTTAACTTCTAATGTCCTATAAAAGAAAGTAAAGTGTGTAGAAAATAACTCAGTAATTGCATGTATCAAATATTCAACCATTCAATCTTGAAATATGATTAAATCAATTTCTTAGAATGATCTTTAGGAATATCAGTTAATGCAATTAAATGAGGACCTTAAAAGCAAATATAAAAGCACGAAAAAGTAAAGCTCACTCATTGCATAGGTTGAACATTCAATCACCCAATTTGAAGTCACCTTCTTGGCTTGATCCTTTATTCAATTATACAATGAATTGATGGTTTGATCTAAGAAAGTAAATAACAGACCATGAAAAGAAACTAAATAACTATGAGCCCTTGCCTCAAACTTAATCCAATTAGAAAATACATAAATCTTCCCTATTGAAATGTTTTTAGAAAATCAAATATTACATAGTCATTCTAAAACTAATACTAAGAAAGCAAATGAACTTTATTCTATAAAAGAAATTAAATCTCACAATCATTAGATGGCCATTCCAATGGTGTATGAGGATGGCAAGTGAAGAAGCTCCATATGCAAGCAAAACCAAATCTTCAAATCTCCAAGTACAAGCTCCAAATTCTTTATTAAAAACATGAGCAATGCTCCAAATGTACACATGCCTTTCAAAGGAGAAGGCTCTCCTATTTATACAAAAACATAAGAAGCTACCCTATTTAATGAGGATCCACTAAAATCTCATATAGTTACAAGCAAATAGCTCATAGTGAGACACATATCCCCTAAGTGTCTCATAGAGTTCTAATCCAAATAAGAAATGATGAGACACCTCATAGAGTTACAATCCAAATAGGACACATATCCTTCTTTGACAATTATCCAAATATCCTTTGAAGGGAATTCGAATTTGAGCATTGGAGGCCACATAAGGGTTCCTTGGAGCTTCCAAATGACCTACACATGTCATGAAACTCAAGCCACATATATAGATACATGAAACCATGTTAATTTCCTAGTTTTTAATCATAAATTTACTTTAAACACATAAAATAAATAACTTTGGTAAATAAGGATCCTAAGCCATATATTTATGAAAATGGTGGCTAATGAAAGGTTATATGGTTATGGACTTGTGACATGTGAGTGAAATGGTGGCAATAAAGGTGAAAGTGGATGTCATTTTGCAGACATTTTGGAGGCCCAACATACCCCCCAACTAGAGTAATTTCATGTCCTCATGCAAATATTGCATTAATTCCTTTGATTTGCTTGCAACGTCTTTGCTTTTGAATGAGCTTGGCTTATATCATATGTCCTTAAACTTTGCATTTGACAGTTTTACTTATTTTTGCAAAGTATTCCTTGTCATATATTGAATTGAAACATGTTTGGCTGGTTCTTCTCTTTCAACCAAATTCTAATTGATATTGGTTCTTGTGTTTCAATACCTTGTTTCTTTTTGTTGCAGCAAGATTCATTAAACATATTTAAGAATGCATCTTTAAAATTAGCCATATAGTATGCTCATAATTTAGGCATTATTTGCAAATCATATAACGTTTTGAACCATAATGCAATCATAATTGATTATGACATGTTAGGATGAAATGAAAATGTGTGATGGCGTATGATATATGAATATGAAATGATGTCCCTTCCCCCAACTAAAGATATGACAATGTGAAAGAGGAAGTGAGGAATTTCCCAAAGTTACAATTTTAGTATTTTAAAGAATTGCATGACTAAAAATTATAAAACCACATACCTTCACTTACCTTCAATGTGCATGAGTTATGGAAATTTAAGAGTGTGGCTACTTCTAGACCATGGAATGAAATGTAGAATTCATTTGCTTCTTGGTTGCATAAATGATGGAGGTTGTGAACTGGATTCTTTATTTCTGTTGTTAAATCTGTTGTATCTGTTGCAAAATGCTGAAATGATATACTCTTCAATCACTATAAAACCGATGGTACAACTCTATTCATGCAAATAAATGTGTCAGTGTCGAGCATGAAGAGAGGTCATTGGATTACTGACCATTGATGAATGTCATTAACCAATGCGAGGCAAACTCGCCATTAATGTCAATGAGCGCCAAGGTACCTAAGTACATCTTACGAAGGGAGAATAAATGAGCTGATGTTGAGCCACTTGAAAGATCCAACGATCAAGGGACATTGATGTATTCCCATGATCATTAGCGAGAAAGCCTGTCATTAAGGCATACAAGCCTCAAGGTAATAATGAGCACTCTAGCCTTGGACCTAGATAATGTGTCGATGTCGATAGGCCAAGGCTTGTTAGAAGGAAGGCTTTAAGGAATCCTCCATCATCTAATGCGAGCATGAAATAATGATTTTGAAGGACTATGAATGGAAAATTTTGCAGTGGACCAAGGTTTATTTAACGGAAAGGAAAATGACAAGTGAATGGAAAGTAAAAGGACAAATCAGCATGTAAGCGAGCTGAATGTCTTTATGAAAATGGGTTATAAGTTAGTGAAAGCAAGGCAGGAAAATATGAGATGAGAATTTTATTGACTCACTAAGTGAAATGCAATGCGACTGCAAAGGAAATGAGATGAAGGTTTTATTGGCTGAAGGAGCATGGATGCAATGTAAACACTTGCATCTGAAAGGCTTGCAACTGCTAGATCTGATATGCATTAGCATGTGCTCATGCATTGATGTTTCATCTCTATTACTACTCTGATCATTTTCTTGTGAAATAAATGTGGTCTTTGAGAGACACTATTTGCTCATGGTCATCTCTTCTTCCTCCTGGAACCTGCAAAAACTAGTACTTCTTCTCCAATGGATTGTAAGGTTATCAAAATAGAGAGGTTATCAATTTCTCTATTAATGAAATTTACATAAAATAAAATAAAAAAAAAAATATCAGTACTATTAAACAAGTTCATGGAAGAAAACCAAAAGAGTTTATACCTGTGTTGAAAGTAGTGCCTCAAGTTACCTATTGTTTATTTTCAGAAATTTCTTCATTCTTTACTGATTCAAAATCTGATAATAGCTTCCTCATTTTTTATATCTCACTGAGATCGTTCCAACGATGCTTGGATCATCGAATTCCGATGTCGTATGAGAAAGTTAGACTGTTTTGAAATTTTTATGAAACAATGAAAATTGTAATGTAAAATGTGGCATGGGAACATGACACTATAGTAAAAGATGATGTAAGCATATGAAATGGCATGTTGATCATGAATTTATATTTAGAATACATTGTTTGACAAATAAATCATTGAGTTAAATGCATAGCTGCAGAATCGTTGTTCAGCTGCAGAATGTGCATAGTTTCTATAGCTAAAATCTTGTCAATCTTCTTTAGCCGTGCCATGGCATAATATTTTTCATTTGTAATGCCTTCATCTTTTGTACCTGAAAGACTTAAAGAAATGTGATCATTCTTGTCTAAAAACATGTTTAGCATAAAGTTATTAACCTAATCAAACCCAATCAACATAAGCAAGGGTTACAAAACCTCTAGCAAAGGCAAAGGCTATGTGCATCTGCTGGCTGGAAATTTGGTTAAATAATTTATCCTGCAAGAACCTTCCAAGGGATACATCAAAGCTTCCATAGTACTTGATACGAGATATCTGGTTCATCTCACATACCGTCCCCTTCAAAATACAACGTCAAGATAATGAAACAAAGATACTTGGATGATCATAACAGGAAGGCGTTATTGCTGCTTTAGAGAATTGTTGGGCAGTAGATCCCCCCATAGCATGTTTTGGGGCTTAAAGCCCGAGTTTTGGTCAATGTAATGTAAAGACCCCGCAAAATTCGAGTGTGGAGTGTGAGAGTCTAGGGTTGTCCACCCTAAAATAATGTAATTTAATATAGAATGTGTCAGCCTACCCATGGTCCATGAACCATGAGATTGTATAAATAGAGCGAGGCTCTAAGTGTAAAAGTCAGTCTTAGCGTTGAGAAGTCATATGGGTTTTGGATGATGAATTAGCTTTGAGTCTGTAAGTTCGAGCCTTGGGTTGTAGTAGTAGGAAGAGGCTTTGCAGCTGAGTGCGCAGAGGCTTGGTAGAGTCTGAAACTGTGTGCGTGGACCCCTGCAGCTGAGTGTGTAGGGCGGAGTTGGAATTGTACTGGGACAGAAAATTAATAAAAGATAAGTTGATTTTCAAATATTCTGTGTCTATGCTTCTGTTATATTTATGCATCTCTTTACAGTTTATGATTGCATGCACTTGTTATGAATGTTGAATGATTAACGAGAATATTGGGCCCCCATAACTAAGTTAATATCTGTAATAAAAGCATAGTAAGGAATAAGGATCTAGACAACACCTCTTCGCGCTCTTTACAGAGCTACGCAGAAGTAGTTGCACAAGTTGCAATGGACAGATGGCTGCGCGGAGCACTGCAAGCACGCAAGATCAATTCGCGAACTTCCCAGACTTCAACAGGACATCCCTAGAGTGCAGAAACCTGGTTCCAGTACCCTCCCATACTACCTCGGGTGAGACCTTAGTTCGTGCACTGTGGACTGTTGCCGAGAGGGCCGGTAGTACCGGGATTTGCTTAGCTAAACTCACTGTTGAACCTGGGTCAAGCCCCACATAGCTAACAAATGGTTCCATTGTTGGGACCGAGATCTTCCTAAGGGATGTCTGATGTCATGCCACTGGAACCCAATAAGGAAGGAAATTGAAGAGTTGTTGGACAAGAAGATTCACGAGTTCGTGACACAAGAAAACAAAACTCCACAGATATATGAGAAAAGGTGGCTAGATCGCTACATGTATATGAAAATCCATGAGATCCTCTTCACATCCTTTCCTTCTGAACTATACAAGTGGATTGCAAGATTAGCTGATAGCCAGGGAAGGTGTAAGGTTGACCAACTGATAGTGTGGACTCCTGAGTTAGTATGCAAACTATAGGCATCGGAAGATAATATCGCACGAGCTATGGACCATTGGCTCAACTAGATAATAGGGGGATTTATCACTATGTTCACGGTAGGCACGACCGTGAGCTATAGTGAAGCAGAACAACGTTTTATCAAGGGAACACGAGGTAAGAACATTAAATCGTTGAATACTTGGATTAAGATGTTGTTATGTGAAAAGTGGGTTATGTGAATACATTAATGTTTGGGATGATCCGGAGCGGAAAGATCTACAAAGGTAGCATGGGATTAGGAACATTCCCTTAATTTCACCTTCGCAAGAGAGCGAGGAAGAGCTCGCTCATGTTTCTCTGAGAAGTGCGGTCAGTTTGATAAGGCAGCGCATTTCATAGTTATCACCTCCACTTATGCCATCACCCGCTTCACCTAATTCACCTCCATATTCACCCACCCCACCTCCACCAAACCTGCAATTTAGCATGGCGAGCGCAATCAAGTTACGCGTATTCAGAGGATTAGGGAATGAGGATCTGGACCAGTTCTGGTTCGTGGTAAGAGCAGTGTGGGAAGCACAAGGGGTCACAGACGACAACATTAAGAAGGACACATTGGTGAGCGTGGTACAGGATTGCGCGCTGACATGGTATATTAAGCACTCTAATGATCACCCAAATGCAGGAATAGCGGAGATCTAGAATGCGCTGAACAAAGAATTTAGCCGGTCGAAATTAGAGACACAGTCAATCATCGGATTTAAAGAAATCACGATGCTTCCAGGTGATACCCCTTGGGATCTAGATCAAAGGCTGAAGAGTACGATCCACGAGGCTAATATGATGCTAATGGATGCGTAGCACCATGCGTGGTTTGTGTCTTTGACACCACACCTGAGGACGACGCTGTCATAGTAGAAGCTTTCAACCCAGGTCGAAGCATTGGAAATGGCGATGAGGTTGCATGAAACACCGATACAGGATCTAGGATTGGGAGTCCAACAAATCCATGTGCAACTACAGAATCTATGCTTGGAGATGTAGATTTTGAAGTAGGATAGGGCACCACGGCCAGAGGCATGCGAAGAAGTGTGGTGCATAAAATGCAAAGGCCAGGGCCATGACAAAGACCACTGTCCAGTGTTCGTGAACTACTTGGCAAGAGGGGGATCAATGCTATTGAGACTAGAGGCATAGGCAAGGCCAAGTGCTACACCTGTGCTATGCTGCGCAATCTACTAGATAGGAGCAAAGCACATGATGGATAATTGTCATTTGTTGCAGAAGTATACACAGACTCCCCATCAACTATTTTGTAATTTTTTGTAGATCAGTGGGCCGTGATGAGAGTACTTGTCGCAGCTATAAGTTAATGATGGAGCAGACCCCAGCATATAGAATGCAGACAGAAATGTGAGGCCTCGACCCAACTGCGAGGATGGCACACGCTGGATTTCAGGGCCAAGGTTGAGGACGAGGAGGAATGGGGATCAGGAAGGGGCCACAGACAATTAATCTGTTACAATTGTGGAGGACCAAGGCACTACGCTCGCGATTGTACCAACCTGACAAGAATATCTTGTTCATACTATGCTTAGTTTTATCATGAAATGGTAAATTGTCCTACGTTGATAGCACAGATGCATGAGAAAGGGGTACTACAGCCTACTCCGACTCAGAATATGCAAATGATGAGGTCTGAACCACATGAAGAAGACCCAAGTATGAATATGGTGCTCAGAAGTGGTGCGACCACAGGCGAGGATAAGGGGAAGTTTCCCGAGGAAGATACATGGGTTCGCAAGGCCCCTACGAAGGAACCTGATTTTGACTTAGAACATGTAAAGGAGACATTCATGGAGGCCAAGAAGAGCTTCGCGGAGGCCTCCACTTCAGGTAGTAAGGATCAACCAGAGACATGAATGGATCCTTCTATGCTTACTAGCTTTTTGGAGACATGCATGAAACTGCTGCGTGACAATAAGGCAATTAAAGGACTACAGGAGTTGATAACTAGGTGCGCAGGGTCAGGGGAACTACGTGTAGTCTAGAAACTAGGAAAGCATACATTGCACACCGGGAGGGAAATGAGATTAATGGTGCAGATTGGCAAATATGAAATGGATCAAGTAATCCTAGACATGGGTTCAGATGTGAATGTGTTACCAAAGAAGACATAGGAACACATGAGCAGGCCTGCATTGTAGTGGTCCCATATTTAATTACGAATGGAGAACCAATAGAAGATTTTTCCCATGGGAAGGTTGCAAGGGGTAACAATTGATATCGAAGGCGCGAGCATGCAGACGGACTTTGAAGTGATAGAGATTGTTGGTGACAACAATCCTTATCTTACGTTGCTAGGAATAGACAGGGCCACTGATATGAATGGAGTCATCAACCTAAAGAAGTGGAAGATGATATTCCATGAAAAGTCCCTACGTGTAGTAGTTCCATTAGATCCAGCCGAAGGAGCATGCTACACTGAACCTGTGTGCGACGATGGAAACAACGATGAGCTAGATTGCATTTACCAGATAACGATGCAAGATCAGCATTGGGTGAACCTGACTGCAAATGGGAGAATCTCGTGTGAATGAAATAGTTCCTGTACTTCGGATTTGGATGAAGAAGTAGAACACTAGCAGAACCAGTTGCATGAAGTGACAACACTGAATTGCAACATGATGATTAGATCACTGCGGTGCATGATGACAGAAGAAAGGGAACTGCCAACATATGATGGCGCAACAATGGTGGATGAATTCTTAGACAAATTTTAAAGTGCAGTACCGGAACAACAGTGGTATGGTGCGTTGGAATGGGCGTTGTGTGCAACACTCATACGATGGTGGAGTATACATAAGAAGACTATTAGAAACTAGAACGAATGTAGAAGACAAATGTGCTTACGGTTTAGAAGTCCCCAGTGTCGAACAAGAGCCGGGTAGTGAGGATGATGGAGTTTGCATGCCCACCTTTGTCGATGGATGTAGATGTGTGCTGTGAAAGCACATCCCAGACTAAGGATCAAAAATCAGAACCCAACCTGACACCAGGAAAAGTGACGCACACCACAAATATTCCACATCGGAGCATTCAAAAAGTTATGCAGAATCATGAAGAAAGTTCACCAAGTGAGATGAACTGACTAGGACCTGTGCGTACCAGTGGTTCGATGGCCCTATAGGACCATGAGCAAAAACTGGAGCGTCGAAGCGATCCCAACATTGGCGAGAGAAGATGAAACCATAAGGGCAGAGAAGAATCCCCATACCATAGCTCCCATAGTTAGGACAGGACGCGAGGACTCGGGTAAAGGAATTATGCAATTACAGGAAGTCATTCGGCGAGGGAACTTGAACCTTCGTGAACTCGAAGAAGCTCAGGTACGAATGAAGCAGAAAAGCATGGTAATAGATGCGGAAATTAGAAAACTGGAGACCAAAATCGCACAAACATGTCATGTCGACGAAAGGGCAAGACAAGATATGATCAACCATACCACCGCATTAGAATATTGTCACCGAGAATTTCTAGCTTTGCCACCATCGCTGCAACCACACCTTATCAAACAAAGTAACTAGGGGAGTGCACCGTATAAGGAAGAATGCGAGGTGTTGACTGGTGCGAGGGTAGCTAAGGAAGGCCCACAGACCGGGTTGGAAGGTGACTTAACGCCTTGCACCAGTAGTGCGACCACTTGCCTATCCAGAGGAAGCATAGTCTCAGTGCTCCAAGCAGTTGAAAGAGAGCGCGGGACTATAAAAGAGACTGTATGGGAGTTGCACGATACAGAAGCTGCACGCAGGATCAGTTTGACGCATGGGTCATGTTCACACACAAGGGGTTGCGCTTCCATGTAGGTAGGCAAGAAAGTGACCATTGGTGTCATTGTTCATGACAAGATGTCCAATTTAAGGCAACGAGGTGGGAAATTAAGACACAAAGTCAAAACTAAATTTGTGAATATCTGCCGCCATTCTCGCATTGATGAGCCGAATGTGGGGGGAATGGTTGAATTTGAATTCAAAAGGGCCTATAAATCACAGGTGTCTCTCCATCGAACAACCCTTGGAATTTTGAGAATTCAGTTGTTGTGTTATCAAGTGGGTATGAACCTGACAAATTTGGAGGTTGTGAGAGCAAGTCCGTGGTTTGAAACATTGCCGAAGGAGACACATGATTCTGTGATCAGAATAATGTCAACAACCAAGGGAGCTGCACAAAGCTCTACGCCACCGGTAGGTGATGCACCAAAAATCCCTAAATGAACCCAGACGTCGAGGCACAAAAAGGACCCACAGGCAGCAGGACCGGTCCGTATGTCTCCGCGAAATCTATGGTTTGTAAGTTGTCGATGGAAGAGAAGGGAAACACAATTAATATTGAGAGCGATGATGAGAAGGAGGATTTCCAGGCATTCGTAGAAGAGATTGAACCAGAGGTAGAAATGGAAGAAGACATCCAGCCAGTACGCACTGCAACAAAGCTGTGTAAGTATGTCCCTCCACGGAAAGGGAGGGTAAAGGTACCTAAAGATTTGGATGTCATTAAAATCACACTCAAAACCCCATTCCTCCCCAAGGGAATTCTATTTGAAGGTTTGGCTATGGGTTGCATACCCACGATGAAGTTTGAAGACTGGGACCTCGCGGATAGCGAACAATTCCCTCATTTGGAAACTAGCGAACTGATGGAACAAAGCAAGGAGGGGGTAGTTACAATGCTACATCCGTGGAAATGGTTGTGCGGGTGGAGGAGGCTGGGCTACTCCACCTCCTATGGATTCCACACTTTCATTGGGCATCAATCACGATATTTGTCATCAAGCAACTACTTTTCCTGGTGCACGATGGGTACTTGTGGCTGGAGGAGACCATTCCCATCAAGAAGGAGCTTATTCATTAGATTTCTTGGCTTCCCTGTATGAGAAGGGACCCTGTGGAAATAGCTAGCACAACTAGAGACTTGGCCATTGCAGAGGCCATGAAAAATAAATATTAGTTGGAGAAAAAGCAGAGGGGTTATGTTATTACTAGCGTTAAAAAAAAGGGGTCCGAGACGCTACTCAGTTGTTGGCAGGAAAAGTGATGAGAAAATGCCATGGCAATGAGGTACCAACAATGGTCATCACGTTGGTCGAGCAATGTGCAGAAGGGGTATGGTTCAACTGGGCACAATTCCTCTACAAGGAGTTCCTAACGAACGGCAAGGAGGCCTAGGAGCAGGGTAAGACCTTCCACTATGCGTCGTTGCTCTTATCCATCATGTTGGTTGCAAGAGAATTGCTTGAGGATAGTTAGTTTCCTCCCCTTGACCAGGACTTGCCAGAGGCAGCAAAATACGCGTCACTATGGGCAACAAAGGATGCCACGCGAATCCGTGAAACCAAGATCTTCTGGATACTGATAGAGGCAAGCGTACGAATGTGGATCAACAATCGGTCGCACCTATCCCCCATGGTATATGACAGTCTGCGAAGCTTTGCAGATTTTAAAGAAGATATGCACAATGTGTATATCAGGGCACGAAAGGATCCATAGCAAAAATGGACCACACTCCATTTCATCGCAATTGATGACACTGTTTTTGCGGTGCTCGACTCATGGCCACCAGAATGGCGCACACCAGATCTGGCGGCGTGCGATGAAATGGTGATTCAAAGACAGAAGGATGTTGCCAAGTTGCTAGCACAACAAAAGCGAAACGAGAAGCTAGCTAAAGAAGTTATGAGCTTCCCAAGAGGTAGCAAAGGCCGCCGTGGAAAAGGCAGTAGCAACAACAGCATCTGATACAACATGATGCAGGAAAGAAGAGGCCCGAACCTGACCAAAGGACAAGGGACAGATGACATGGCGGTAGGCGCGGAGCCACACACATCATCAACACAACTAAAGTGACTGCACAGTACAGAATGGACAGGGCCTACGAAAAAGACCAAGGCTTCCAAATTAGATGGGGAACCTATTACACTGACCGAGGGTGACTTATACGACATCAGTGATACAGTTCACGAGGTCACCGGGGACGCGCTCCAGGAAGCAATGACGGAGCATAAGAATGTGTTGGGGGAACTTCAGGTGCGACCCCCACAGTAGGGAACGGTAGTCGTCTACAGGGTTACGGGTACATCAACAATAGAGCAGTTGCTGCGGGCGAAAATGGATAATACCATTGCGCTACCAGAAGGAGCACTGATAGTGGACAACACAGAGGACAGAGCCACGGTAGGCTGGCTCAAGGGATTTGGCCTAAACTTGGCTTCCCTTCTGCGAGAGGTATTATACTAGCTGCAGGATGGCGTGATGACAGAGCTCCGTGCTAGGGAAGGATGTGCAGTACATATGCTTAGTGAACAATGAATCAACATCGATCAAATGAGCCTCCAACGCAATGAAGTGGTAGTGCAGACTCAACAGTTGGAGAAAATCGTCGAGGAAGCATGTCACCGCATCCCCGAGCTAGAGATTGCAACAGACTTACTAGTAGGTATACGGATCCACAAATTGGCTAGTGGATTCCTTAAGGCAAAGGAAGCAATGAGGATCCAGCTGGACCTCAACCCATAGATCGTGGAACTACGACTGAAGGTGTGACCCTCTACACCCCCAGAAGTCAGAGAGCAGCGCCATCGTGCCATTCAATCAGGGTTGGAAGCAATAGAGCGCGCCATACAGGATTGCACAGGCTTATTAGATCAACCACTCTTCACCCTCACTTCACTGCAGGAAGACCCAACGCTACAACATTTAGAGACAAAAGCACGGGAGTTGCAGTAGGCCTATGACAATGTTTGAGGGACCACATAGATGGTCACCCTTACTCATCGACTGCTTAAGATGAGGGAGGCCCAGGCTCTAAAGGAACAAGTGCATGTCGCGCGTTAGAAAGAAGCAGTGCTTAAAGCACGCATCCAGCCTTGGCTCGAGGAAGCATTCACAGTAACTGCCAAGATTGAGGGAAAGTTGGCATAGATGTAGGGCATATATGCACTTAGGTAAGGAATTGCACCTAACAACGACACATCAGAGATACGAGCACAACTGGTATAGTGGACAACGGAAGAATGTTATGCAGACGTAAGTGAAGCGCAGAGGTTGTTGGATGGACTCTATGCGAAGATCACTGCACTAGCCAAGTGACTTGGGACGAGTCATGATGATTGTGTTTGGGACCTGTTGGGCAGAGGATCCCCCAATAGCATGTTTTGGGGCTTAAAGCCTAAGTTTTGGTCAATGTAATGTAAAGACCCCACAAAATGGGGGCGCGGATCGTGAGAGACTAGGGTTGTCTGTCCTAAAATAATGTAATTTAATATAGAATGTGTCGGCCTACCCATGGTCCGCAGACCATGGGATTGTATAAATAGAGTGAGGCTCCAAGTGTAAAAGTCAGTTTTAGCGTTGAGAATTCATATGGTTTTTGGAGGATGAATTAGCTCTGAGTTTGTAAGTCTGAGTCTTGGGTTGTAGTAGTAGGAAGAGGCTCTACAGCTGAGTGTGCAGAGGCCTGGTAGAGTTTGCAGTTGTGTGTGCGGACCCCTGCAACTAAGTGCGTAGGGTGGAGTTGGGATTGTATTAGGACAGAGAATTAATAAAATATAAGTTGATTTTGGAATATTCTGTGTCTATGCTTCTATTCTATTTATGCATCTCTTTACAGTTTATGATTGCGCGCACTTGTTATGAATGTTGAATGATTAACGAGAATATTGGGCCCCCATAATTAAGTTAAGATCTATAATAAAAAAATAGTAAGGAATAAGGATCTAGACAACACCTCTTCGCGCTCTTTACAGAGCTATGTAGAATTATTTTTACAAGTTGCGAAGGAAAGATGGTAGAGCGGAGCAGCGCAAGCACGTAAGATCGGTTCACAAACTTCCCAGACTTCATCAAGACATCCCTAGGGTGTGGAAACTTGGTTCCAACACCCTGCCATACTACCTCAGGTGAGACCTCAATCCGCACACTACAGCCTGTTGCTGAAAGGGCTGGTAGTACAGATATTTTCTTGGCTAAACTCACTGCTAAACCTGGGTTAGGCCCCACATAGCCATCAAGAATCTGTGTTCTTTCTTATGTTCAAATGTGTATTGAGGTTGTAATGAAATAGGATCAGCCTTATTATCAATTAATTCCTTCATTCTTTAACTACATGAGGTATCAAATAGTGAATATCACTAAACTGTTATTCGATCTCTTGAAATCCCTTCTCATTCTATTTCACGGCGGCTCCTTCAGTGGAGGAAATTAAAAATTCCAACGCACAATGGATGACTTGGCACAAGCGATTGGGGAACCCAAACTCAAATCATTTTCTCCAGCTATCTCAAGCTATAATTTAGCTAAGGAAATCAGATTTGGGTAGATATTTCTCAGAGAAATTGGAATATGATCGCAACTGTGCATTAATTAAAACTGTTATTCCTCACGTAGTCAGCGAAATAGGGTCCCGAAGAATCTCATATTTCTCTCAAATGTTTGCAAAATTGAGGAAACCGTTTCTGGGTTATCTGACTCACCTTGTTCCCAAAAAAACCCATGTCTTGGTGTTCCTAAATTCAATTTCATTTGGCTGGAAATCACGTTTAAAAATTGACATTGTTAAGTTATTACGCATTTCCTCTACAAGTATTGCACTCGGGCTTTCTGGGTCCGATTTGCTATGTGGTGGCTCTCGAGGCTAGTCATGTATCTGTCTAGTAAGGAGATACACATCTAATAGGATACTCTAATGAATTTCATCAATGCACTGATTCTGCTTCTTCCATAAGCATGGATACAGACGCCTTTGTGCAAGCCTTCAGAACATTTAGCGTTTTGTCAACTTCCAGCTAGATGACATCATTTCAAGTTACTAAGTATTAATACCTAGATGCATATATATGAATGCCATCTTGTTTGGTAAAATTGAAGCGGCCAAGTTACTTACCCCAGGATATTTAGGGACGAAGTCAATAGGACTGGCCACATGAAAAACTTCATCAAAGCCATGAATGGAAGCCACGAAACTACTATCTAGTAGATCCACTATGAAGAGCTTGATCATCTTCTCCCCAGCATCTGGTTCAATTGTTATTCTTCAAACAGATTATGGTAGCTTCGATTCTTATTTCTAAAATTGTGAATTTTTATAGAAATAATTAATGGTTCTCAATTTCAGGCAACTAAGGCTTCAAAGTGAATGTACTAGAACCTGAAAATAGGGATGTCAACAAGCAAGTGTCAAACCAGGATCTGGACGAAAGGGTAGACAAAGAGTCCTATTGCTTCCGGGTTTCATATGTTTGACTCCACCTTTGAATATGGTCTTGAGCTGGCTTTTTTATCGATCTGGGTTGGGTGACTAGGATAGAATCCATGTCGAGACGATTCCATAGATGCCCATGTGGCTGGTTTCTTTGTTTGACGCTGTAACCTGCTAAACCATGGAAGTAGCTATAGAACACACAGTTAGCTGTAGAATAAGTTGCATTCTGTAGCTAATTTGCAAAAACTTATTCAAATAGAAAAAACATAAACAAGACACAGTGTTTTGAAGGTCACTACAAACCATAACCAGTCAATCTGGCCGACTAAACCTACCAAAGCAATTGGATCAGAACAGAACCACCCTACCAATCTAATTCAACTCCTCTTTGGTGTGAATGACCAAACTAGCTAGCTCGTATGATACAGTTACACATGCAAAGAATATTAGAATTTAGAAATGTTTTTGAGCTATGTTTCACAAACCGCAGCCTCTTCGAGCATGATTTTTTTATTATGATGGATTTTTGAATTTTGGATTCCAAGCTAACAATTTTTTTTCTTTGCAGGTCGCATTAGAGCCAGTTATCAATTGATCATTTTTATTTAAAATTCTACATTTCCCTTATTCAAAAACTTGAAAAAAAAAAATTATGTTATTTTTTTAATTGAAAATCTAACATGATTTTTTTTTTTATTGAAAATATTTTTGTGAGGTTAATGAAGAAATGCAAGAAAATAAATAAAATTCTAGAAGATTTAAAAGTCTAAAAAGCTTAAAAAAAATGCAATCAAGAACTCTAAAAAAATGCAATCAAGCTTGATTTTGTTTCCTAGTTTATCCTACTTGAAAGTTTTTTGTTTTTTGTTTTTTGTTTTTTGTTTTTTGTTTTTTTTTTTTAAGTATATGAATGTTTCCAACGAAACCATTTACGGATTATAATTTTTGAAATGCTCATATCCCAAATTGAAAAATATACTTGATTGTTTGTAAGGATATGCGAAATTGTTTTAACCTTTAGATTTGTCGCAAGGATCTCTTGAGAATTGATGAATATTGTGGCGTAACCGCTTCTTGATACCATTCCTCAATATAGTCTTTGGGCTGCATTCTAGATCCTTTGCCCATAAATAGTTAGTAAAAACAAAAACAAAAAGAATACACTCTAAACTGGAAGTTAGTTCCTATGCACACTTCTCCGGCAATGGTGCCAAAATGTTGGGGCAAAGTGATTGCCTCTCATTTAATTTGTCAACCCGGGGGTTTCGTAAACTTGTGAAGCATGCGTGCACTGTATGTGCTAGAAATTGTCTTTCATTTTAGTTCAATCTAACTACAAAATAACAAAAACCAATTCATCTAATCTATGAAATCAAATAATAAAAATAAAATTCAACTAACCTGTGAAATAAAAGCAACTAATGTATGCTTAGTTACTCCAACATTCAATCATGAAGTGTTACCTTCTTGGGATGATGTGTAAGCAACTATTTATACTTTAACTTCTTATATCCTAGAAAAACAAGTAAAGTGTGCAGAAAATAACTCAGTAATTGCATGTATCAAATATTCAACCATTTCAATCGTGAAATATGATTACATTAATTTCTTAGAATGATCTTCAGGAATATCAGTTAATGCAATTAAATGAGGATCTTAAAAGCAAATATAAAATCATGAAAAAGTAAAGCTCAATGATTGCATAGGTTGAACATTCAATCACCCAATTTGAAGTCACCTTCTTGGCTTGATCCTTTATTCAATTATACAATGAATTGATGGTTTGATCTAAGAAAGTAAATAACAAAACATGAAAGGAAACTAAATAACTATGAACCCTTGCCTCAAACTTAATCCAATTAGAAAATACATAAATCTTCCCTATTGAAATGTTTTTAGAAAAGCAAAGATTACATAGTCATTCTAAAACTAATACTAAGAAAGCAAATGAACTTTAATCTATAAAAGAAATTAAATCTCACAATCATTAGACGGCCATTCCAATGGTGTATGAGGATGGCAAGTGAAGAACCTCCATATGCAAGAAAAACCAAATCTTCAAATCTCCAAGTATAAGCCCCAAATTCTCTATTAAAAACATGAGCATTTCTCCAACTTTACACATGCCTTTCAAATGAGAAGGCTCTCTTATTTATACAAAAACATAAGAAGCTACCCTATTTAATAAGGATCCACTAAAATCTCATATAGTTACAACCAAATAGCTCATAACGAGACACATATCCCCTAATTGTCTCATAGAGTTCTAATCCAAATAAGAAATGATGAGACACCTAATAGAGTTACAATCCAAATAGGAGACATATCCTTCTTTGACCTTTATCCAAATATCCTTTAAAGGGAATTCGAATTTGAGCATTGGAGGCCACATAAGGGTGTCTTGGAAGCCTCCAAATGACCTACACATGTCATGAAGCTCAAGCCACATATATAGATACATGAAACCATGTTAATTTCCTAGTTTTTAGTCATAAATTCACTTTAAACACATAAAATAAATAACTTTGGTAAATAAGAATCCTAACCCATATATTTATCAAAATGGGGGCTAATGAAAGGTTATATGGTTATGGAGTTGTGACATGTGAGTGAAATGGTGGTGATAAAGGTGAAAGTGGATGTCATTTTGAAGACATTTTGGAGGCTCAACAATCCTACTCCTTGGAAAATAGTAACCTTGGTAGCATCTTCGGAAAGTCTTATTAGATCTAGTTTTTATCCATAGAATTATTTCCAATTGCTTCATACTAGATATTGGAATTCTTGCATCCCACTAATAAATTTGTTGCAAAGTTTTAGGCGTTTTCCTCTAGTATCAACATTCAACCATGCTTTTGTGTATCCTTACAAATATCATACATCCATGAAACTTTATTAGTTTTCTGGTTTAATTTTGATTTTAATTTTGTTTACTAGATTACGAGAAGATTTCCAATTTATAAGTAAGATAGGGCTAGAAGCATTCATGTGTCTTTTGTGAAGTTTTCGTTGTTTCATGTGGATTAGAAAGTATATTTAAACATTACAAAAGTCTCATTTGATACTCCTTTAGTAATCAAAAGTATAAAAAAATGAACACTAATCTAAAAATCACTATACCTTTTTCATTTTTATAAAGTCAACATTACATTAATACTTATGGCCTCATTAAGGTTGGAGAGTAATTTGTCTAAGGCTAGAATTAGGAATGACTAGCGAGAGATAAATTCATTAGTAGGATAGAGAAATTGCTAGTAAATATTATGTAATGCAAAATTGAAGCATGAGCTCACACTAAATAAAATTAGGTGATATCCCCTCTCAACTTGTTTTCATGTCTATGGAATACTATATGTACAAGGGTTTCCAAGTTGTTAAGGTTTGTTGTAGTTCCAATACTTTTGGGAGCTTCAATATTTTTCCCCTACCCATTTGTGTGGTCCTAACCCATGAATATTCCACCTTTCCATTCAATTAGTAAGTGGTATCCTTGGTCGCCAATTATAGGACATCTACATAGGTGACTATGAGTGGGAAGTGCCTATCGTACATGAGGAAAACATTTTTGTTTTAGCTCACCTAAGGTGTTCTTGACTTCATGAGGGTAAATGTGTTGGTAAGAATTTTTACATATGGGTTACTATAATTGTCTCTTACAACTTTTCTAATAATGTCCTAGGGAGACAACATTCCCCAAAGGTTGGTTCTTGAAAGTCCCCCTTTATCCATTAGTATGCATGTTGATAGCTTAGAGTTGCCATGGGTGTTCTATTTAGTTTCGAGACTAGTTAACCTTAGGTTGATTATTTTACTTTAGTAAAACATATTTTTTTCACTATGGTTGACCAAACACTTTATTAGTCATGAAGACAATGTGTTCTTTCTCCTATGGGGAAGAAACACCACTAGTTAGGCAAAGGTAGAAATTGAAGTGGTATAAAATATTATACCACAAACGTTAATTTGTCCTTTAACCAGTCCTTTTGTCCCCTTATTCATTAGGGTGAAAGGCCTATTAGTGAATCTTTCTCTTTATTTGGTAATCCTCATATGATGCTAGGTGTGGGTGCTTCATCGAGTATGGTAGTTCCTATTAGTTCACCAAGTGTTGTAGGAGGACACTTAATGATGGCCTCCTTACCACATATCATTTCCATAGGTCCTACTCAAACTATGCCTATTATATAACATATCTCCATTTGGGGAACACCACTAGTAACTTCATTTCCTTCCATAAGAGTACCTATTGTTAGAATGACCATCACATTAATGTCAATGCCCATCTTTAAGTTTTTGTTTGGTGGGGGAAACTTATTGCTTTAACATTAGAGGTGGATTTGCATCTATAATAACCCATAGCAAACCACCTAGGGTGATTTCACTCACAATGTTACCAATTTGTAACAACACAACAAAAATATAACATAACCAAAGGAATATATTTGTTCATTTAAGGGGGCCTGACCCAAGTTTAGCGTTAATTAGCCAAACAAATCCCTACACTATTGGCCCTTTCAGCAACAGCCCGTGGTGTGCGGACCGAAGTCTCACCCGAAGTAGTATGGGGGGATGTTGGAACCAAGTTTCTGCACCCTGAGATGGTTGTGATGTCATTTGATTCCCTCTATCCCTACCTTCGTGCAGGTGTCTTTGCTCTAGGGCTTGTAAGACGAGCCCTCTATTTCTTCCTTCAATACCTCCATGAAAGGATACGATCATCCTTCGTGCAGCCCTAACCTGCTGCTCAGGTACTTTCACGCTGCTATGGCAACGTGTCGTGTAGATTCCACAATTAATCTAAGTGACTTGCTTATCTTAACACTATGTAAACATATATTCATAAATGCATTCAGTTATTCAATGTAATTGTATTCATTCACACATCACATAAGCATAATAAAGGAAATTCATACATAACATGTCAAGATGCATCAACAAAGAAAAGACACAGAAATTGTAGAATATCTATCTTTATTAATATCTTCCAAGTGTTTACAACTTCTATCCACCCTCCGCACACATTTGCAGGGGTCCTCACACTCAGCTGCAGACTTCTAACCTAGGCCTCTGTGCACTTAGCTGCAGAGCCTCTACCCATGCTACGACCAAGGACTTAGACCTTTTTCTTCAGAGCTACAACTCTCTTACATAATTCATCATTGTCTCCCTCCAAAACTACTTAGAGCTTAGCTCTTTTTATACAATCCCATGGTCCACGGACCATGGGTAGATCTCTTATAGCTAACTTTACTTTACAAAACTAAGGGCAGACTACCCTTTATGACACCTGACACCATTATGCTCCGTGACCACAAAATGCGGAGTCTTTACAATTCTATTACAAAATTTGACTCAAACATGGGCTTTTATCCCCAAAACTGCCCTTGGGGGATCCCACTCCCAACAGGAACCCAACACAAACATCATGACTCAGCCTTGAGTCACTCGGTAGGCATGGAGATCTTTGCACGAAGCCCATCCAGCTCGACCCGTATGACCGCTACCTCAGTCATGCAATGAGCTGCCGCCTGCTTCGCATCTTCCATTGTCTTCTCGGTCACTATTCCTACGCTGTCAGCCTAAGGCTTTTGTTGCTTCACTTGCAGAGTTTCAAGCTTGCCTTCAATATTTCTTGTGACTGCATAAGCTTCCTCCAGCTATGGCTTTAGTCTCAATTTCAGCACTTCTTCCTTGTGAAGCACTGTGTCCACATGTTCCTTCAGCTGGTTGGCCTCCTACAACTTGGTTAGCCTCTGTGTCAGCGTGATGGTTCGCATTGTGCCCTTAATTTCATTGTAGCACTATTGTATCTCATGCGCTTTTGTCTTTAGCCTCTGTATGTTTGGGTCCTCCTGCAAGTTTGTTAGGACCTCAAATGATTGTTCGAATAACTATGTGCAGTTTGCTACTGCACTCTCCACCATCGTTATTGCCTCTATGACAGCAGTCGCCCATTGTTCCTTTACTTTTGTGGTGTTGAAGGTTGGGCCCTCAACTGTCACTCTGTAATCTGCAGGTTCAACTCCAGCTGAACCCACGCCATCTCAATTCGAGTGTCACGCACCCCTATGGCCTACTTGCGGATGCGTACCTCTATTGGGTCCTCCTCCGGAATGGCCAACTCTGGGACCATTCTGCATGCCTCCTCAATGACCTGCATAATCTTCTTGCTCTAATTGGTCACCTCTGTTGGAGCCTAAATCTACCTCAGGCTGAGAAAGGCAGGTCTAGGGTAACATCAAACCATGCTTAACCTGGTAGCTAGCCCTACCAGGTCAGGAGAGGGCTCTCTCCTTGTCAATATCAGGAAAATATAGCAAATGAGGCTTGAGATGACTGATATAAATAATAATTTTAGGCTAGGTATATGCTCAGAGGAGTTTTATTGAATTTTATGTTGGTTTGCTGGATCAAATGTGAAAGGCAGTTTTGGGTCCGGGGAATGAACTCAGTCTTGCAGAGTTTTCTGTGGGGCGAGGTAGGCAAGTGCTTTAGTACTTCAGATTAGGTGTAATGGTGAGTCTTGAGACTAGTGAGGATTTGGAGAGGGCATGAAGGTGTCATGATTCCTCTTCAAATAGTAGAAAACATGTAAAACTAATGAAACCCTAAGGTAAAGCACTGCAACATCAATGACTTCCACCTTTATACTTGATTCATTTAGTTAAGCAGAAAAGAGAGAGATAATGACACACATAAACATATGATAACTTGAATCACAGAAGGAAAAACAATACTAAGTCACCTTTCCACAAGAATTCCACAAAATGCTGCAAAGCCTGGTCTATTTCCTTGCCAAACTGCAGAGATGATGTACAATAGTGCTCAAAACATTCACAAGAGTCCAACCTTTACAAATGACTGAAAAAACACATGATATAGACCTCCAACCCACCTGTGATATCCATCATGGGTCAAATTCATGACAAGAGGGGTGGTTTCAACCATATCTAAACTAGGAACACAAAAATAGGTAGTGGAACAGCTTGCCTCTAAAACCTAGGAAACTGATTCATTCAACTCTAAACCACCTAAAACTGATGTATCTACCTTATCAAGTCAATTTTTATCATTTTTACATCATATTACATCAATTTAAATCATGTCACATCATGAATTTTACAATAGCAGAGAAAACATCAAGCTAGAAGAAAATTAGGCGAAAAACAGAGTTTTTGAGCAAAATTGACACTTTTTCATCCTATGCGTAGCGCCATTTTTTCTATGCGTAGTGCTTTTTCCAAGCTGCTTTTGAAGGCCTTACCCTTCACCAAATTTGCTCCAAGATGGCTTTTTGGAAATGTAATTCTATCTACATTCCAGGACAAGTGAAATTTTTTAATTTTGTGTCCATTTTCTCCTCCAAAATTGCAATCTCCCAAGACTACTTCCTGTGTGGCCAAAAAGTGGCAGAGAGGGCAATTTTTGGGTGTTTTTGGACCTTTTGGAGGTCCAAAACTTGTCAAAATTTCCTAGTAATTTATGAGCATGCATAAATTTTCATAAGGAATCCAAAAATTCCAATTTTTCTTCAAATGGAGGTCCCTATTAAAAGCGAGTGCCAGGTGACGCTATGCACCTGTTGGAAAACCCTGTGTGTAGCGCCACTCATTCTGTGAGTAGCTCCGTTTTCATATCAAGTTTTGGAGGCCTTCCTAGTGTCCAAATTGGCTGCACGATAGCTAGTTGGAAATATTATTGAGTGTACCTTCCAAAACAACTTGAATTTTTCAATTTGGAGTTCATTTTATTTGTCAAAAGTCAATTCTCCCAAGACTGGTCAAAATGTGCAAAATGAGGTTGTCTAAAGGCAAAGTGTTGCTGCAGTCAACTTTTGAAGGTGTTACGCAACTCCAAATTGAGATCATGATAACGCATTGGAAATCTCTTTGTCTCTAGTTATCATTTCACTCATCAAGCAAGTCATTTGGCCAACTAAGCTAGGAGAAAGCTTTATTTTCCCAAGGTCACATCAGAGGTGCATCAATTCTCCTGAGGCAACAATATTTTTGACATTTCTCTAAAACCATGACGCCTGTGTAAAACGTGAAGGAGGTTTTTCTTCCTTGGAATATTTTTGACAAAAAACCTCTCTCAATTTCTCCAAATTCATCTTACATTTCTCAGAAACATCATTTGAGTAAAACCTACCCCGATGTGTGGAACAGGGGATTTGTCAAAATGAAGGGAAATGAAGGGGATAACAGGCTTCTAAATTCTTGAGGAAATTTTGGAAAGTAGGGAGGGATGTTAGGAAATAGGGGAAAGTGGAATTTCAAATATTGAGTGAGGTGAAGGGGTCCAAAAGGGCTAAACATAGGCCAAGCCTAGAAAATTGTCAAATTGTAGCAAGAAACTAGGGTTTGTGGGAAAATGAGGAATTTGAGGGATATTAGTGATGAGATTGTTTAACAAGGTACATTAAGGATAGGGGAAGGTGTAAGAGCATTAGGATGTAAGATTTGTCGATGATTTGACCATCCAAGAGAAATTACCTTCAAAACCCTAGGAGAGGGAAATGAGCCTTACCCAAGTACAATTGAAGCACGAACAAGGTGTAAAATGACCCATTGGAACCCAAAATGATGATGAAAACCCTTTGAATGATGGTACACTTGACTGAATGGTGACATGGACCTACCTTTGGACGATTTTGAAAGGAGTGCAAACAAACCCTAGACCTAATACCTAGTGACCAAATTTTACCTGAAAACTCACTGAAATGACAAAATCTGACTTTGACACTCTGAGACCACTTTGTCAGAGCATATTTGATCACTAGAGGAAGGCTGCAAAGACTGACACTAACAACCTTGGTCTCAGCAGCGTTGGAAGCATTTCTCTATAGCGCCATCTGTTCATTATTGATTTGCTATTCGCTAATCACCTGGAGGGCATGGTGCTCTTGGGCCCTCAATTATGCAATTACTCCATCCTACAAGAGGTGGAGTGCTTCGCATGGAAGCGCTGCCAGGTTCAGCCCAACTCCCTTCAAGGCACTAACATTGGACCTGTTAGCCTCATTTTCCATGGTCAGTGCACCATCCCGCAACACTATTGCATTGGAAGCCTTCGTGCGTAGAATATCGGAAGCCTCTAAAGTGCCGATAGTCAAGCTGGTAGACATTGTACCAGCCTACGACGCACGGGTCTGCAACTCCTGCAACTCAATCTAGATGGCCCCTAGGATGATCTGATACTATTGTTCAAATTGTTGTAGGGCATCCGTGGTGACATCTCTGATTGTGTCACTAATATCATGTAAGTCTCCCTCCATCAATGTGATAGGGTCCAGCGAGGTCTTGGTCACCTTGGATTTATTTCTAAACCCTTCCTTCTACAGCTCTCTTGGGTGCTTAACGCGAGCAGACGTCTCCTGAGGGTCTGTGCCATGATTTTCTGTTTCTTCCTCTTCTATCTCAAGTGAAGACGACCTCACGCTTTTGTCAAAGGCCCACTCTGTTCCACCTATTTGTTTTCCTGCTTGCTTTCCTTCCTACCTCGCCTAGGCCTTCACAGTGGCCTCCTTTTCCCTTTTATCGACCAGTTGCACCATCTTTAGATTGGCCTCCTCCTTATTCTTCTACTTCATGGACTTGTTTCCACCCATCGCTAAGTACGTGGTAATGCACCACTCCGCCAGCCATTGATTGAGCACTGCATCAATGGCGTCATCCATGGCCATATACGACAAGTCATACCACTTCTACGTAGGGTCCTTCCGCACCCTAATTGATACTCGATGGAAATAATTTTTGAACTCGGTGTAGCCCTGTAGGTTTGCATACGCCATGGGCGATAATCGAAGCTTGTGATTGATGGCTATCTTGATATTCATTTCCATCAAGATCCAAAAGATCTTGTTGTCCCTAACTCGCTGCGCATGCTTGGTCGCCCACAATGAAGCGTACTTCGCTGCCTCATGGAGGTGTGGCATGACCAAAGGGAACTGGCTATCCTTTGGTAGCTCCCATGCTATTAGCACGATTGGAAACATGAGCCATGCATAGTGGAACGTCTTGTTAAGCTCTTGTGCTTCGCATCAGTTCGCGAGGAACTCTCCGCGAAGGTAGTCTGACCAGTTAAACTAGACTCATTTTGTGCACTGTTGTGCAAGTGCGACGACAGGCACTGGCACCTCATCGGCGTGACACTTCCTCATTACCTTCCTAGCGAGGATCTGTGTGGCTACCTTCAAACTAGGGTCGCAAATTTTGGAGATAGCGTACCCACGAGACTTCTTCATAAGCTTGAATTTTTCCTTCATTGACTCTATGAGAGCCTGCTCACCACCCTTGCTTCCAAAGATCATTGTTGGATTCTCACCTGTATATGGAAGATGTGTTATTCGATGAATCAACCTATCTATGATGGGTATCGACTCCTCCAGCCATAGACACCCATCATGTACCAAGCACAACAACTTCTCGATAACCAAAACTGTCACTAGGGTGCGGTTATAGTGCGACACCTAGAGCAGGTTGAGAAACCCTGCCTTCTCTACTCCCTTGAGCCACCTCCACGGCTCCAATGCAATCATTCTCATATTTGTGTGTATGATGCAGTGTATCATTTGCTAGGTCACCAGGTTTGGGAAATTCTCGTGGTTTGCCAAGCCCCAGTCTTCAAGCTTTAGTATCAGCACCCGTGCCAAATGAAGACCATCGAAAGCAATTTCATCTTGTAGCAGAGGGGTTTGTAGGGGAGTCTTACTCTCATCAATGCCCTTTGGGACCTTGGACTTAGGCTTACGTGATGTAACATACTCCGAAAATTGCGTAATAGGGTCCATACCCTGGGCTTCAACCTCCTCCACTTCCATTCCCACATCCTCATCATCCATCGAGATGTCTTTGATATCTTCCTCCTGGTCTTCTAGTATTATAGATTTGACTTTCTCTTGTGCAGCGGGATTTGGTGGGTTTCTCCTCGAGGATGCACGCACAGTTTCTTTGATTGCAGTTGGCTTCGATTGCAACATTCTCGATGATTTAGGGACCTCCACCAATACTTCGGCCACTTCCAGAGCAGTGACTTCTGCCTCTATGTCCATTTCCCGTGCGGGGTCCTCTCCTACTTGTTTGATATTTATAATTTCAGGGGGTGCTAACATGATCTTATGCAAGAATTCTCGTGTTTTCGTCAGCAAAGTCTCATACCCTAGTAGCTATTAACAACTCATATTGCTTGCGATTCATATGTGCCTGAGAGATGAACAACTCAATTCTCAAAATGCCAAGTGTTTCTTGTTGGACAACCACTTGTAATTTATAGAGCATTTTGAATTCAAATATGACCATTCCCCCCAAATTCAGTTCATTAATGTCGGATTAGAGGCAGATTTTCAAGGATCTGTGCCATAAATTTCATCTTAAGTTCTAGCCACCCACTTCATTGCCTCACTTCTACCGTCTTTTCATGAATACTGACTGTAAAGGTCATTTTCTGACCGACCTGCGCGCTTTCTCCTTGGGTAGCTCAACTCCCTCCGCACTGCTGCAGTCCCAGTGACACTTCCATTCTTCTCCAATCGCATAGCTCCCCAACCTGGGTAATGTAGTTTACAGTCTCGCACCTCCTTTCAGCTACCTAGAGCACTAAGACTGTGCCACCTTCATTTAGTCACATGGGTGGACCTTCGGTGTATGGCTTCAAGCGACTGCCATTCACCTTTCTTGGGAAGGGTTATCCATTCAATTTGACCAACTGTACCACTCCTCTGTCGATAATTTCCTTGATGACATAGGGCCCTAACCAGTGCATCCTAAATTTCCCTATAAATTTATCAAACTTACTATCATATAGCAAAACCATGTCATTTACCTTAAATGTGCATAGCTTAATGTGTCGATCATGCCATGCCTTTTCGCGCTACTTTTGGACCTGTTGGTGAAATCCAACTAAAATCTTTCTTCCTCCAGTTCATCTAGTTGTGCGAGCCTCTCCTTTAGGGCTTCATGATCCGTCATACTTGTAAGTGATTCTATGCGCAGACTAGGCATGATATATTCCATAGACATTACCACTTCAACCCCATAGACGATCCTAAAGGGGGTTTTTCCAGTCAACTTCTTGCATGTCATTCGATAAGCCCATAATACTACAGGTATGCGTAGGTCCCAATCACTTTATTGAGCATTGAAAACCTTGGTCAGCGTGTTTTCAAGCACTTTGTTGAACACCTCCACTGTCCCGTTAGCCTATGGGTGATAGGGTGTGCTCTTCTGGTGATATACCTGAAATTCCTCCGTCAGCGCGCTGATTGTCTCATTCAGGAAGTGGGTACCGTGATCACTCATCAATATCTATGGATAGCCAAATCACGTTAGTACGTTCTCAAAGAGGAAATTTGAAGTGGTCACGCCTGTGCAATCCTTCATAAATTATGCCTCCGCCCAACGAGTCAAATACTCGATCATGGTGATAGTGTACCTTGCTCCTGTCTTTCCTTGTGGCTGAATGGGCCCTACAAAATCTATCGCCCACTTTTCGAAGGGTTGCAATGTCATCTGTAGGTTCAAAGGCATCTCATCCCTCCGTGATGGCCTGCCAGTCCTTTGACACACATCACACGCCTTGCAATACGCTTTCAAATCCTGATGGAGGGTTGGCCACCACAACCCTGTGTGTAGAATATTATATGCGGTTACTCGTCTTTCATAATGTCCTCCCGCAGTGCCCCCATGAGCATTCATGAGGATACCGCTTCTTTGGAACTTAGGTACATATTGTCGCAATATCTCATCAATCCCCATCTTATACAGATGCCCAGCAATGATAGATAAATCTATTGCGTGCACCACTAATATCTTCTTTTTCTGGACACTGTATCCTTCCAGAGTAGTTTCTATTGTTAGGAAGTGTATTATATCCTCAAAATGATCATCCACAATGCACACTGTAGATAGTTGCGCATCAGGCAATCCCTCCTCCAAATTAGTGGTTTCTTCCCTTGTTTCGATGCACGATAGATGGTCTGGTCCCGTGTTTAGTCATCCAGGCTTTACAATAACTTCAAAATCATATTCCTAGAATAATAAGAGCCACCTACAGATTCTCCTTCCCAATGCAGGATTATTGACTAGGTACTTCAGTGCGGAGTGATCGATATACATCTTAAAATGGCCTTCTAGCAAGTAGTGCCTATGCTTCTGGAGCGCATACACCATAGCTAGCCCTTTGCACTCAGTGGTGGAATAGTTCTTCTCCACTTTGGATAATCTCTAGCTTGTGAACGCGATACGATGGTCCAAGGCTTCTCCACCAGCCTGTGTCAATATTGTTCCCAGCACTATACATGAAGCGTCGACATGCACATGAAACTCTTTCTTCCAATCTGGAAATACTAGAATCAGTGCAGTGAACATATTTTCTTTTAATATATCCAAGCTCTTCTTACAGTCATCGTTCTAGAAGAATGTGACATCGTTCTTCAACAATTTCTCCATATGCGCGATAATCTGGGCATAGCCTTTCATAAACTTTTTGTAATATCCCGTATGTCCCAGGGTAGTGCATAGCTGCTTCACACTCCTCGATGCTTCCAAGTTAAATATCACCACTATCTTTGCAGGATCTACCATCAGTCCATGTCCGCAAACCACGTTCCCCAACAGGTTCCCAAAAGGAACACAAAATAGATACTTCTTGAGATTAAGCACGATTTGGTATCTTCGACAGGTATCCAACATCAGGCACAAGCTTGCTACATGGCGCTTAACCAGCCCGAACAAAATCAATCATCAAAATATACCTCCAAGAACTTATGAATAAATTCCTTGAATGCAGCAACAATTATGCGAGAGAAGATCACAGGTGCATTCTTTAATCCAAATGGTATTCCAGTGTATTGAAAGCAAACCCATTTTGTCATGAAGGTTGTCTTGCTCCTATCCTTCGGTGTGATTTTGATCTAGTGGTACCCAAAGAATCCATCAGTGAAGGAATATACTTCCTAGCCACCTACATTGTCCAACACTTTATCAGTGAACGGAGTTGGGAAAGGATCATGTACAATGGTCATTCAGCTTTCTGAGATCTATGCATATCCTTATTTCATCCTTCTGCTTTTTCTCCTGTACCACCATTGGGCTTACCGAGTTAGATTCTTCCACAGGCTCAATGATGCCTACCATGAGCATCTTGTCTAGCTCTAAGCGAACCTTCTCCTTACATTTGGGATTGAGACAGTAAGGTCATTTCTTAACTGGTTTCACGTCAGGATTCAACATAATCTTCATCATTCCTAGGTCCCCAATGATCCCCTTTAGATCTGTAAGCTTGGTAGGTAATAAATCCTGATATTCGCAGAGTAATTCAGTGACCTTATCCACCATCGCTTCATGCCAGTAGTCTCCAATATTCGCAAATTTGGGTTCTTCCTCTGCACCAATGTTCACTTTTTTCGTTTTCAACGGCGCAGTTATATTTAGGTCTCAATCTGTGGTCCTTTAACCTCATGGTGACCTTTTGTTTCCTGAATTTTAATCTTCCACAGATCCTCATCTTCTTCTTTAGTAGTCACATTATAGCATTCAAACGTGTGACTTATTTGAGTAGCCCACTCAAGGTGAATCAGGTCCAAAGGATCCTGTGGTATCCAGAAGATGGTTGCTTTCACTTCTTGTAGTGCCTCATCAATACACTCAAACCCGTCTTCAAAACTGAACGTCTTCACAAAGCCCTCATGCAGAACATCCCATTCACATGTACCATGGTGGAGCTCATTCTCTACGTACCAATTCATCGGGACAGCATCCAGGGTATGACAGAACAAGTGCACCCACTCAGGTTGGGGCTTTTCTACAGAAGCCTAGGTCCATTTGGCCAAATGCGCACACAGATCATCCTGCCCATCATATTTTTCTATCATTCGCATCTTAGGCTTCCCGAATCGTTTTCTCATCATCCTCCTACATTCGCGCCAATCATCGAAGCTTCCCTTATGCATACCCCACCATCTTGCGGGCGTACCGCGCAGTGCCTAGTCCGGCACCTGGAAACACTTCTTTTCTAAAACCTCCCTTTCAAATGTATCCAAAAAGATATCTTCCTCATTTAGGCCATCATAGGTAGGCAATTTTCTTACCTCTGAAGACACACAGTGTAATGATCTAGTCATCATATTATAGTTCAGCGTAGTCACTTCGTGTAACCAATTCTACCAACGTTCTAACTCTTCATCGGAGTCCATATTGCAGGAACTCTCACTATCCCATGTAATTCGTCCATCCTTGGTGGGATTCACCCAATCTTGATCTCACGTTGTTATTTTATATATACAATCCAAATCATCATCACTCTCATAATTGCAGGCTAGTTCAGTATACCGCGATCCTTCAGCCGGGTCTAGGGGTACTATTACGTGCAATGATTTCTTCTCAAATATCATATTTTGCTTCTATAGTTTGATTACCCCATTCACATCAGTAGCCCAGTCAAGTCCCAGGAGTGTAGGATAAGGATTGTTGTCATCCACTATCTCTATTACTTCAGAATCTGCCAGCAGGCTCGCACCTTCAATATCCACAGTCACCCCTTGTAGTCATCCCATGGGTATGATATTCTCCTGATTGGACATCCTTAGCTGAATCAGAGAGCATTGCAGCATGGGTCTCCCCATCCATTCCCAAGTCTGCTTCGGTAAGACGTTCGCATTCGACCCCAGGTCCAAAACAACCTTATCGATTTCATACTCTCCTATCTGCGCGATTAGTCTCATCTCCCGTCCTGTCCTTCTTTTATGCTTGATAATCTTTTGTACTACGCGTGGCTCACCTGACACAGTTCCAGTGCATCTATTGATGAGCTCTTGTAACCCTTTCACACCCTTACTATCATGCAGTAACTTCATACAGGTCTCCAATAAAGTTGTGAGCATGGCGGGGTCTATCTCCTACTCAGGCTTATCCTTGCTTCCTGAGGTGGATGTCTCAGTGAAGATATTCTTGGATTCCATGAAGGTTTCACATGTGCACTCCAAATTGAACTCAACCTCCTTCGTCGAAGCTTTTCGGACCCACCTACTATCTTTTGGTTGTTTCCCCTTGTCATCTCTCGTCGCGGTTCCACTTCTGAGCACTATATTTATGTTTTGATCCCCTTCGCAGAACTCAGACCTGATCATCTGTAGGTTCTGAGTTGATGGAGGTGGTAGCACCCCTTTGTCATGTATCCTATCTATCCATGTAGGACAGTCTTTCGTTTCATGATCAAACAACATGTAATACTTGCATGACAAACGTGTTGGGTTAGTGCAATCGCGAGCATAGTGTCCAGGTCATTCACAATTGTAGTAGATCAACTGTCCTTGACCTCTGCCAGGTCCTCCTCCACTTTGGCCTCGTCCACGCCCCAAAAATCCTGTCCGTTCCATCCCTGCGCTCTGGCCAGGGGGCACATTTCTATCTAAACCCTATAGGTGGGAGGTCTTTCCATCATCAATTCATAACTCCTGCAATTATGCTCATCATGCCATACCTACCTACAAAAGTTGTAAAATAGTTGTTGCAGTGTCTATACATACTTTTGTAGCAAATGACAACTATCCCTGGCATGCTTTCCTGCTACCTGACATATAGCGCACCATAATGCAGGCCTCGTGCTCAGTCCTGCTTGAGCCTCTAGCCTCAAAGGCATTGGTCCTCCTCCTGTAATGTAGTTCACAAAGACCAGGCAATGGTCCTTTTCATGACCTTGACTCTTGCATTTCAAGAACCATACCTCCTCGCACACTTCTGTTCAAACCGTCTTATCCTACTTCAGACATTGCATCTCAAGGCATATATTCTTTAGCTGCACATGGATTTTCTAAAACCCTAGGTATGGATCTTGCATCAGAGTTTCATACAGTCTCATTGCAATCTCCAAGGCCTCTGCCTGTCATTATCTTCTGTTGTTACAGCGCAACCCTTAATTGTGGTAGTAACAAAGCCACAAACCATTCGCGATGTTTTTCATCTGTCAAATTCATGTTGGCTTCGCAGATTGTACACGTTAGCCTTTGATCTAGTTCCCAAGGCATCCCACCAGGTTGCATTACGATCTCCTTGAATCCCACAATCGACTCCGCCTCAGATTTAGGTCTACTGAACTCTCTATTCAGTGTTTTCTGGATGTTTGCCACTTCAGCATTCAGGCTTTCATTAGAGTACTTGATATACCAGGTTAGTGCACGATCTTGCAGAGCACTAACCAATGTCGCCTTCTTTATATGATCATATGTAACACCTTAATCTTCCCATACAGCTTTCACAACAAACTAGAATTGGTCTGGGTCCTCATTTCCCAAGCCTTTGAACAAAGGAAGCTTCACTGAGTTTTCCATACTGAACTGCGGTGGAGGTGGAGGTGGTACGGGTGAAGTTGGAGATGATGGTGGTGAAGTTGGAGGTGGTATTCATGATAATCATTGTCTTATTAATTGAATAACACTTTTGCAGAGAAATATTTTCTATCCCTTCCTCGCCACCTCGTGGAGGTGAAATTAATGGACTATACTTGGGGCCCTTTTTTCCTTCGTTCCTGTAAGTTTTTCATCTTCACGTAGTTCTAAACTTCAAGGTAGCTGCATAACCTGTTTTTTGCACAATAGCATTTTAATCTAGGTATTCAAATATTTCACGTACTTATCTTGCGAACCTTTGAAAAAGCGTCGCTCCACCTCGTTGTAGCTGACTGCAGTGTCAACCGCAAATTCTGTCACAAATCCTCCTATGATGTGATCAAGCTAATGATTGACAGTGCAGGTGATATTGTCCTCAGATGCTTCCAATTTCTGTGTTAGCTCCAGGGTCCAAACAATAGGACCATCAAGTTTCCGCCTTCTTTGGTTATCTGCTAGCTTCGCAATCCACTTGTATAGCTCAACTGGGAAGGAGAAAAAAAAGATATCATGGATCTCTATATACAGGTATATGTCCAACCACTGTTCCTTTGTTAGTCGTGGGTTTTTGTTCTCTTGTGCCGTGAATTCGTGGATCTTCCTATCCAACCAGTCTCTAATTTCTTTCTTAGTTGGATTCCAATGATACAACATCACACATCTCTTATGCAGATTTTGGTCCCAGCAACGGAACCATTTGTTGGCTTGAGGGGGCCTAACCTAGGTTCAGCATTAATTAGCCAAACTAATCCCTACACTACCGGCCCTTCGGCATTGGCCTGCGGAGCACGGACGGAAATCTCACCCGAAGAAGTATGGGGGGATGATGGAACCAAGTTTTTGCACCCCGAGATGGTTGTGATGTCATTTGATTCCCTCTATCCCTACCTTTGCACAGGTGGCTTCGCTCTAGGGCTTGTAAGACGAGGCCTCTATTCCATCCTTCAATACCTCCATGAAAGGATATGATAGCCCTTCGCACAGCCCTAACCGACTGCTCAGGTACTTTTGCGCTGCTATGGCATCATGCTGTGCAGATTCCGCAATTAATATAAGTGACTTTCTTATCTTATCAAAGAATTATACTTAACACCGCGTAAACATATATTCGTAAATGTGTTCAATTATTCAATGTAATTACATTCATTTGTGCATCACATAAGCATAATAAAGGAAATTCATACATAATATATCAAGATGCATCAACAAAACAAAGACATAGAAATTGTGGAATATCTCTCTTTATTAATATATTCCAAGTGTTTACAAATTATGTCCACCCTACGCACACAGTTGTAGGGGTTCACGCACTCAACTGCAAACTTCTACCCTAGGCCTCTGCGAACTCAGCTACAGAGCCTCTACCTATTCTATGACCCAAGACTTAGACCTTTTTTTTCAAAGATATGACTCTCTTACATAATTCATCATTGTCTCCCTCCAAAACTACTTAGAGATCATCTCTTTTTATACAATCCCATGGTCTGCGAACCATGGGTAGATCTCTTACAACCGATTTTACTTTACAAAACTAAGGGTGAACTACCCTTTATGGCACATGACACCTTCACGCTCCGCGACCACAAAATGCAGAGTCTTTACAATTTTATTACAAAATTTCACTCAAACATGGGCTTTTAGCCCCAAAACTGCCCTTGGGGGATCCCACTCCCAACAATATCGCATGCATGATAACCATAAAATAACATAAGCAAGTTAAATACTCATATGATGAATTTATTAAATTAGTTATAGACCTCAAACATCCCACCTAGTCGTAGGCTGCATTGCTCCAGTTCCCTTAGCATGTGGTCACCCTCAAGCTGGGGCCATGAATCCACTCAACATTAGCTTCTCGATATAGGTACATATCCAATACCAAACATAATAGGGCCAAGGTAACCAACCCAAAAACCTCTGATCAACATGCTCATGTAACGTCACCTCCCACATTTACCCACTTTCACCAGCCTACCCAGGTAGACTTGAGATGAGGGCTACTATGACATGAATCAACCTCCTAGATCACCTTAAGGAAATGGAGTCAAAAAACCAAGACTTTACTGACTTCCCTCAGGTGCTACAAGACCCGTAAGATCTAAGCCACCCTTCCAGGTGCCCAAACCTTGACTTAACTTGTTTTTTCACTGATCTAGACTCCTAGAGGCTGGCATAAAATTGCCTGAATTCGATTGTAACCCTCCAGTCGCATGAATAATCCTACAAGTGAGTGACTAAAGTATTGTTTACCCAGTTATGTGCCAGGGACCGTGAGATCTAAAATACTTTTTCAAGGCTAGTCTCCACAACATTCCAGAACTTGATGAAACTTTCTAGAACAGTAAATGACACATAGATAAAGCCTATAACACAAAAAATTAGTCAAAGGATTGACCTAATACGGTCTAACCATGACAATAATTCCATTAAACACATGGTTAATATGAAATCCATAGGTCATGAATGCATATTTGAACATAAAGATTTGAAACTTATCTAAGAAAGATCAAGAAGGTCTAATGCCCTCTCCCAATAGTTTCAATAACATATGTTACATCATGCATCATTAACCAATCACTTACAAGTTAAAACATAATAAGATCTATAATAGTGATATAACAACTATTAAATCCACATAATAACAAGTATAATTACTCATGAATTACAAGGGGAAACATCTCTTATCCATAATATGCAAAAGCCAACCAAGTTAGGGAATTCCACGTACCACTCAACCATAGATTGACCTAAACCAAATCTTTCTTTCAGCCAATCACTCTCATGCCATATTCCAAGAATCAATGTGGGATATCATGGGATAAACCAATGCATAAACAACTAAGGGAATCTAGATGTTAAACCACCTCCACCCTCACAATACCATGATCTCACCTAAACTGGTCTAAGATCACAAAACCAAACCAAGATTTGATGCCTCAGAATTCCTTCACCATCCCTTGAGGAATTTTCATGTCTCCACCCATGAGTTGAGGGTTTCCCAGAGAAAACCATCTCCACCCCAAACCATTGGGATTTTCCTAAGATCGCCTCACCCAAATCCAAAACCTTCCGGAAATGAAAATCTCAACCAAGAAGGAATCCCATCACACCTTGGCTATCCAGAAATAGAAATGAAATGCTGAAACCACTATCAAGCCAGAAAAACCCCATGCTAATGACAACAAATGAACCAAATACACACATGCATGTGCCATGCATGCCAAAACCACTAGGAAATCATACATGGAACCTGTTACCTACACGTATTCCAACTAAAGTTGCTTGATCCAACTTTCCCTTTCTTGATCTTTTCTTTCCTTTTCTTTTCTTTCCTTCCTTTCCTTTCGTTGTCCTTCCTTTCCTTGCTTGATCTTTTTTCTTCTCTTGGTGCTCTTCTCCTCTCTCAAACCAATTCCAAAATTCAACTGAAAAAAGGATGAAAAAAATAAATGAATTCATCCTCAGAAGCATTTTTATCATTGAGGCCTCTAATTTCTTCATTTTTCCTCTATTTTCCTTCAATTTCTACCTCACATGCAATCTGTGAATATTCACCTTCCTTTTCTCCTAATTTCCTTTATTTTCATTAAAAAAAAAATCCAATAATTCCTTTTGCCTTTTCAAATCCTTTTCTATTGCCTTTGTCAATATCCATTAGCCATAATAAACAACAAATGATGCCCATCAGGATGTTTTGCCCAACATTCAGCTTGGAATACATGTCCCATGAACTTGGTCTTATTTTGCCTTTATTAACTTTATTACATGAAATTTTAACTCGATCCTATTATAGAACCCTCCACATTAGGGGAACATCATCCTCGGTGTTATATGACACCTATAAACCATCAAGCTATGAAAACAAAACATACTATCCATGGAGCTTTATAACTCAACTCATTGAAATATTTACAATGACCACTGTTGAAAACATGAAAAACATACCATTTACTGGAGCTTTATAACACAACTCATTACAATATTTGTAATAAAGAGCACATATAATCATGCACATTTGCCTCAACTAATAAATAATCATACTCTCCATGAAGGTTTATAAATCCAACTTGATATAGTATTGACAATAAAATATGCATGCATACATATGCATGTTTTCTCTAACAAGCAAAGAAAAGGATACGATGTCTGCATTCGCAATAAGGGAATCCATAGGCTCACACCTCTACCCTCAAAAGTAGTACCAGGATTCACTTCCTTCCCAAGTGATGAGCCCTATTATTGCACCAAGGATGTTGCAACTCCCAAGGCTTCTCAACTTAAATTATCAATCAAGGGTTCATACAAACATAGAAGTGACAATGTTGTATGCACAACAGCTTAGGTTCTACTCATGTTGCCCTCAGTCATTAGATCAGATTAAGGTGTTCAAAGACCACTCATTCAACTAACTACAAAGAAGATTTCTTATGAAAGAATATCATGATTACAAAAATATGAACATGATTCTAACTACATAAATGAAAATGCCATTATAAATGTAAATGCGAACTAAAATTGCATGAAAGGAAGAGGTTAGTCTAGTTGTTGAAGTAAACTATGCTACTCTAGTTGCACACTTAATCAAATCCATAGCGTAATTGCATGAATAAATTATCTATTTTCAACTTGCTTAAAAATGAGGAATTCAATTTTCAACACAACTATGAAAACAATGCTAAGTCTAATTCTACTTGTCGTCTTATGTTAGTAGTGAGGAAAGGATGGGGTTGGAGTGGTATTAAAATATTCCTTGATAATGAAATCGAATCTTGGTGGACATTATTCAAATTCAAAGTGCAAGGGTCAAATTTTGGAGTGAATCTGGCTAAAGAAAGCAACGCTATAGGACTACTACAGGTAGTGTTACAGGAGGCCTTGTTTTTCTACAAGAAGCCCTGTTTTGCTACAGGAGGGGGTCTGAGAGATTTTTTTAGGAAAAGAATGGTATCTTGAAGGTTAAGGAATATGGATGAAGGTGAATGAAGGTGAATGAAGGGTGTGGGAGCCCTTACCCAAGCTTAGCCCCCCTCAGAGGCCTATCTTGCACCAAATTTTATGCCCACAATGTCTTTCATTTTCCCTGGAAGAGTGATATCAGTGGCAGATTTTGGAAGAAATTCGAAGTGTCCAAAAAAGATATGGAACGGTCTAGATGGATGTGGAAGAGTGTTCCCACCCCTGAAAGTAAACAAAAATCCTTACAGACTATTCAACAACATGAATCAAATGATTAATATCATAACAAAATAAATTAACATGGAAAGGATGATTTGAATTTTATTAAAATCTAGTCTACCCTACAACACAACTCTAATTGCCAATTCAATGCCACTAAATGTTAAGTTGTAGAAATGAAGCATGCAAAAGGATTACAATCCAACACTTAAAAATTTCCAAGAAATCATAAACAAATATTTTTGGGTTGTTACTATAGATCTTCCAACCACTCTTCCCACAATAGAGGTGATAGGAAAACCTGCAACTACAAATTTTGTGATAAAATTTCTACTTAAATAAGAAAATAATTGAAATGTATTGAAAAAGAAAAAGGAAACAATACAATAGAGGGACTAAAGCCTCTAAGTTTGGCCCAAACCCAAGGGTTTCAAAACTCCAAAATGAACTCAGGTGTAGGCCAACAGTGAACTTCTCATTGACGGAAAATAAGAGTCACATACATCATATAAAAAATGAAAATGTTAGTATCATTCACAAGGCTCTCAATAGCTACTCATATCTTCAGCAAAAAAATTGAATCCTAATGAGCCTTTAGGCTTTTTTATTTATACAAAACCAGCTAAGGGAAACTCCCTTGAAAAGAGGAGTGATTCCCTCCAAAATATAGAGATTGGTGGATCTGGTTCCCTTAGATATTTACATGCACTTGATTTCTCTCGCTGGTAGTGAATTCACATTGTTGGGGAGGGATATTTGATCTCAAGTTGATTTGGGGAGTTAATGTCATGGCTAATCCCCCCTAGATTATCTCTAGATGTCTCCAATCAGCCCCTGCACAGTAAATATCTCAAAAAATGCTTCGTTTGCCTGCATATTAATCACATAAGGCCATGAAATATGAAAATCACACTTTAGTCTTCCTACTAAGCATATTATGGTTATAAAATGAAGATTAATGTAAGAAAATGAGAGTTTAAAGGGCTGGAGGATAGCACAATGGGCCTCAAAATATACCTATTGATGGGACCCATCATCACCCCCTACTAAAGGTGTTGCTCACCATCTGAGAAATTCATTCATTGACATGAAGTTCATTCATGGACTTGGAGGCCTCTCTAACATTCCAAGGCATCTTAGATGGTGTGCCTTCCTATGAATAGAAGCCTACATTTGCTTCTATTTCTATCCATTCCTTTCGTTCTTCTACCTGGTTTCTTCTCTCGTGTATGCCCAACATTAAGGGAGGAATGCATTTGATTCCTATCCACTTGATTTTCAACCTTTTCATGATTATCTTGTATGGTGGGGTTCTCTCCAAGGCATTCCTTAGTCTTTATAGAGAATGATATTCTCTGATTTGCAAACTATGAGGTAGGGCATGCCATATTATTTGGAAAGTCTACAAATTTCTATCCCCAATATCCTAAAGGTGTCCTCAAAATGGAGGATAGCTTGTCCCTGGGCTTCCATACACTGAGGTACCAATTTAGGATCAGTGGAGATGAGGTTGTGGTTACTAATGATAGCTTTGGGGCTCACTAATTTTGCTTTGATGTATAAGGGCTCCTTATCCTCTTTTTCCATTACCCTCTTTACTTCTTCAGCTCTTGTTTCCTCATGGGTCAACCAAGAGGCTAATTCCATTAGTTGCATTTCCCCCAATCTTGAGTTGGGGTCCCAGAAGTTCATATTTGTGAATATCATATTGTGCATGTAAAACTCAACAAATTTGGCTCTATCCTCAACACTTTCCTTTTTTGCAAAAGTCAATGAACTTTCCATAGTCTTGAAAAGGTAGAGATCCATATTGTGCTAATGTCTTTATCTAGAACTATAGCCACTACTCCTTAAGGAAGATGGCATATGATTTGGATGGATGCCTACATTGTATCGTTTCCATGGATAAACTTTGCATGGTAACAAGTTGTACAAGTTTTTCTTGCAACTTCTCTCTTAGCGTTCTGTTTTTTGTCTATAGTTGCTCCCACATGAATGACTCCCTTAGCATTAAGTTATTCAATTATTTTCTCATTTCATTCACTTTATCCTCCATGATGTCAACATATTCTACCTTCTTATATTTTTCAATTTGCATCCACTTATGAGTCCTTCCTCTTTCCTTTTCCAACTCAAATAAGAGTGGTATATAAAATTTCTTATGTATAATCCTACCTCCTTCAACAAATTTGTAGTAGGATTCAAGGTTAGGCTATGGATCAGGTTATTTGAATTCTTAGGGACCTTCTTTTTTTTCCTTTTGATGTGGCTTCCTCCTCCTCTATCATCTCTTGTTCCTCTTGTAATAGCCCTTGTTTCTCTTGTAGAAGTCCCTATTTCTCCTGTAGCTCCTTTGTTTTCTCCTATAGAAGTCCCTATTTCTCCTATAGCTCCTTTGTTTTCTCCTGTAGTTCCTCTTTTCTTCTTGTAATAGGGAATCTTGTGATGGGATCCTCTTAGATGTGATTTCTATAGTGGTGGGCCTCCCTATGGGTGGCGCAAGTTGTCTACTCTTATATTTGGAAGAGGCAACTTCTTCAATATTCCCTTCACTAGGTCCCACTTCTTCCCTTTTTCTTCTTGATTCCTCAATGGTTATAAGGACCTTTTAAGGAGGCTAAGGCTTCCCTTTCCTTATACTAGTGATCTTCCTTGTTTTAAAGTACAAGGGGCCTTACCTTGGCTGCCTCCTTTTGGGCTTGAATAGTGTGCCAAGTGTGGCCAATGTGGCAGCCACCTCTTTCTCTGTGTTTCCTAGTGAGAGGCTCATTTGTTTCCCTTGCCTTTTTGTCCCTTGAGGTTTGGAGGGAACCTCAGGGTTCTTTTCCCCTACTTTTTGTTTCTCTTCCTCTTTTTCCTATGTTTTTTATTTCTCCTTCTCTTCTTCCTTATCTTCCCTACCCCCAATACTAGTGGTTGGTGTTTCTTCTTGCTGTGTGGAGGTGATGCCTTCTGTTTGAATGAAAACCTCCCCGTCCATGTCTACAAATTCAGTCCATAGCATAGGGTTCGTTAGGTGGCATAAGGCATCCATGAAAATTAGCTTGATGAGGCCATGATGGGCAATGTGTTGGTTCTTTCCTTCCCTCACTTTATAGGTCATTCCAATGCTGGACTGTAAGAGGAAATGTGGGACACTGAGTCTATTTGGAATTGGTAACTCTATCTTGAACCTTAGCTCATATAGCAGCCTAAATTGGTAGGCACACACAATTCTCAACCTCCCCTCACATAATATGTAATTAAGGATGTGATAGGCCACTTCATCCCAAGGGTAAGGGATTCTTTATCTTCTTACTCCATTTTTGTCTTCCATAGGAATCTCTCTAAGGAGGAAGAATTTTTTCCTGGTTGTAATACCTACTACCTTATGCTCCTTTCTCCATCAAACTCATAAGGGTATGGTGGTTACTCTTCTTATAAGCTCTACGCTTAAATGGATTGCAAGTCCTCTAACAACAATGGTGGCACTATTTTCTCCCTGAGAAATGAGGTTCATGGAAAATTCTTGAGTTATCTCATCATCATAACCTTTTAATTTCTCAAAGAATCCCATCCACTGATGTCTTATAAAAATGTCCATAACAAGGGGATGTTGGTGGATTATTTTTGTGTATGTGGGTTATCTTTGGTTGAAACCCTCTCCCATTGCTCCTATTTCTCCTTCTCTAGGTTATCTTAAGTGTGTATTCAATATTTTCCTCGCAGTAGTCTAGGGTACAAAGATAGTGGCTAGTTTTCTTTTTGACAAAGGAGGAGAAGGACGAAAATTTTTACTATGAAAAAGAACTTTTCTCTGTCCCTATTTTTCCTTCTTATATGATAAATTTCAAAGGAAATTACTGCACAATGGTTGCTCCAAGGTACCCGATTTAAAATTAAATTCTTCATGCAGGTGTATGGAAATTAGAGAGGGAGGAGGCCACTTACCCTTTCCAAGATGACTCTTTCATGTGCATGAGGGTTTGAGGAAAACTTCTAGTTGTTTTGGCTCCCCTTCTCCCCTTAATTCATCCCTTTAGCTTCTTTTCTATGCTCCTGTAGCAATTCAGATCATCCTATAGCACTTGCAAACTCAACGTATAGCAGTTCAGTGGCACCCTAGGCAATATATGGTAGCATATAGCTTGTCCTTTAGTACCTTGGTGGGTCTCTCCAACTATTTTCTAGAAATGAGAAATTGTGAAAACAGAATCAAGCCTCGTACTGTTATTCCCTTTTTTAACTATCGTCCCCACTCTCTTCATCATCACCCCACTTAATTTCAATTTTCCATGTGCATGGTTGGATGAGTGAACTTTAGTTTAATAATCAAAGGTGTCCAAGTTTACTAGCCACCTCTAGCCCATAAAAAATCCATTCTCGGTCATTAAACACATTTCTTTACCACTATATGCATATGGAAGAGGTGAGGGGTGTCATGCCTGAGCCTACCTATGATGCTGAAAAGTTGGAGATGCATGCAAGTTGTTGTTGCTAATCATCAATCAACTGGCCCCTAGAGGTGTTGACTTTGTTTGTTTGTTTATGCATAACTCTTCACATCATATCAATGCAATTGACTAATGAAATTTGTCTTCCATGTAGACCTCCTTCTAGTGTTTGATCTATTGTGGTTGGAGTGGATATATGAACTTACATCTGCTCTTCAGGGATGGTGTGACCTTTATAAGCTTTAGGAATGGCCTCATGATGCCTTAGGGTGGCTGGATCTTCTACTCTGGAGATGTAAAAAAAATCAAGTTCAAGGTCTTGCTAGAACTGTGAAATATGCTATGGGAATGATATCCTTCCTATAGAAGTCACTTAGTTCCCCCTCAAGACCTCATATTGCATTCAGGGATTAGGAAAATCATAGTGGGTTTAGGGAAAGGATTAGAATCTTCAGAGGGTAGTGAAGGTGGTGAAAAAGGTGAAGGCAGAGTCCTTTTTCTGTGTTTTTTTATGTATGGTAGAAGTGGAATTTTGAGGATGAATTTGGTTGAATGTGGTGGATGACTGATGAAGGAATATTGGTGGTCCTCTCCCAAAATTTCCCAAGGAGAACATGGCATGTTGGACCCTTTTTCAAAATGTATCTCCCTCCTGTATAATTTCAGGTCGCTCCTATAGCATTTCTGGTTGCTCCTGTAGAAATTCAAGGAGGAAAAATATGTTTCAGTTGCTTGCTAGATGATGGAGAGAGGTAGGGAAGTGGATTAATGATTATGAAAATCAAGTGGATGGATGGGAAAATTGGAGAAATGGGTTGTGCACTTTGTCTTATAACCATTGTCCCTTTGGCTATTTGGAGTCCTGCAAAAAATAAATGTTAGTAGAATTGATGTAAGGACACCTCGTATTTTCTTTTTCCCTTTTTTTTTGAGACATGTAGATTGCCTCCGGAGAGGTTTTCAACCTAAATCCCTACCCTAGGTGCCTCAGAGGAGGTTTTCATCCAAGGATATTTGTATTGTATATATATTTTTCTGTTATTTTTTTCTCTTGGGTTGCCTCACAGAGGTTTTCAACCTAAGAGTTCGCCTCATATGCCTCATGGAGGTTTTCATCTAGGCCTCTTTATTTTTTTCCTTTTTTTTAGAAGCTTGATGGAATAAGTTTTGTGAGCCTCCCAATCACATTCAATTCTTTGTTGATTGAATTAATAAACACTTCCTTGCATAGAGGTCTTTTGTACAAATTCAACATGTAACCATTAACAAGCAAGGGAATCCTTTCCTCGTCAATTGTTCTGATTTCGACATACCCATTCTCATAACATATTCCCACCATATAAGGCACCAACCATATTGTAATTAATTTCCCCTTGAAATCATTGAATTTGGAATCATACATCAGGGCCAATCACCTTCTTGAAAATTCTTCTCCCTAATGTGTTTATCATGCCAAATCTTCCTTTATAGCTAGATTATCTTAGCGCGTAGGAGATATTGCAGCTTGAATTCATCTAAACCATTGAGTTGGAGAAGTCTCTCTTGTGGTGCTTCAGTGAGGTCCATGTATAACTGAGCTACCATCCTTAATGTATTGTACTCAAATTCAATGGAAAAAAGGGCCTTCTTCCCATAGACTAATTCAAATGGAGTAAATCCAGTGGTGGTCTTCCAAGTGATGTTGTAGGCTCAAGTGGCTTTCACAAGTCTGTCTGCCCAATCCTTTCTATTGTCGCTAACAATCTTAGTTAGGATGTTCTCCAATACATGCTTTGTGACCTCCACTTTCCCATTTTCTTGAGGGTGATAGGTAGCGTATTTCCTGGACTTGATGTGGTGCTGCTTCATGAGATCTTCGATCATATTTGATGTGAATTGCGTTCCTTGATTAGGTTCGAACACTCTTGGAAACCCAAACATCTAGAATATGTTCCCCCTTAAAAACTCAGCCACCTTCTACTTAGTTGTTTCCTTAAATGCCTTTGTTTCAATCGATTTATTCAAGTAATCAATGCACACAATGATATACTTCTTCTATCCTGACAGGGGATCAATGGGCCCAATGAAGTCCACACCCCATTTCTCAAATGGCTCTAGACTCACTTGAGGTTGTAAGGGAATTTCATCCTTAGGTGAAGGCTTACCCATCCTTTAGCACTGGTCGCACTTGGTGGTGTATCTTCTTACATCTTGATGTAAACTGTGCCAATAGTAACCTACTTGTAGAACCTTGAAGGATTTTCTCTTAGCATAAAGATGGCCTCCACAAGGTCCATCATGACATTCTAAGAGGATTTAAAAGGCCTCCTCTTCCCATAAACATCTCCTCAAGATATGAATTGGCCCTAACTTGAAAAATATCCCTCCCAATCCAAGTGAATGGGGCACTTTTCCTAACAATATTACTTTCCTCCTTGAAGGATAGATTAGGAAGGAACCTCCCAACAACCAAGTAGTTGTCTATATCAACAAACTAGGGAGAGATCATCGAAGATTGAAAATAGGTGTTGATCTCAGAGCTTATCATCTACCATTTCTTCCTTTTCTGTAGGCAAGGTTAGTCTTTACAAGAAATATGCAACCACATTCTCTTTCCTTGGTTTTCCAATAATAATCAAATCAAATTGTTGAAATAACAACAACCATATAATTATCCTAGCATTGACATCGTGTTTATAATTTAAATACTTAATGGTTGAATGATCAGTGTGAACAAAAGTCTGATAACCAGTGATGTAATCCCTAAACTTGTTCAAATAATGTACAACAACCAAGAGTTCCTTTTCAGTGACTGTATAAGCTAACTTAGCTTTAGAAAGGTTCTTACCGATGAAATAGATAGTATAAGTCAATTTGTATTCCAATTATCCTAAGGCGACTCCTACATCTCTATTTGACCCATATGTGTAGGGGTCCACTTTCCTTTGAGCACTTTGAAGGCCTATTGACAGTTTTTTGTCCAACAAAATTGTTATAACCCTATTTGTCACTCCATTATAGTGAGAGAAACCCACTATCAACTTACCTTAGTTGTTTGGCTAAAATGCATCCCTTTTCAACTTTTCTTTTACTTATGTGAGATTTATCCCATGATAAAAGGGTGAAATTACATGATTGAGTTATTTCTCATGATTAATTTTGCAAAATATTATAATTATGATATAATAATTATTTCATAATTGCGATAATTGAGAAAATATCATAATTGTGAGAAACATTTCTAGAGTTTGTCATTCCCAAGGAGATCAACTTGACCCACTTGTGTATGAGTTGGCTAGGGGTCCATTATTGTAGAGGTTTCCTAACTTATCGAGCCCCTGGGTGTCTAGATACATTCTTCTAGAGGATATAATGAACCCATATAATATCACCGGGAGCAGAGGGGACAAGGGAAGTATCCACAACATAACGCAAGAGCTCTATTGTATTGGGAGAGGAGACCATGCTAAAAGCTTAAGGAGAGGATCTCCTTTGCTGGAAGGTATACATTTTTTGTACTTTAATTTTGAAATAATAGAAATCTATGTTCCTTCCCTATATTTACATGTTTGCAGCAGTTACATATATTTATTCTACAATGTTTTGAGCTAATGATCTTTTGAGGGAGATCAATTTTCATCCTTGAGTTTTTGTGGATGTTTGTAGGTGTTGAGATTGAGTGCAGTATCGCTTGAGTGGAGTGGGAGGATTCTACTACAAATTCAAAACCCTTCATCGACTTGTGAGGAGGCGAGGTGCATGCTCTTTTTTTATAACATCTAGAACCATTTTCTTACTACATGTATGAGAATTGGGTTGGGATTTGATTGTCTATCTATTAGCCATTTTCTCTCATGGGTCTGGTGATCTTATTTGGGCACAAGATCATAGAGAAATAACTCATTGTGTGGAAATTTCATTGCAAAAAAATTAGTTCTTTCAATGACAACTTTTCTTTTTTGCCCTCATTATTTTTAGATTTCCTCTTCTTCTTTATGTTTTTTTTTGTTTTTATCTTGTTCCCATTTATTTCTCTATGGGTTTTTGGGTTCATTTTTATCTCCATTGGTTTTACCTGCTTTAGATCTAAGTTGATCTTAGATCTGAATATTTATTTTTTATTTATTTTTTTAGTGAAAGAATAACAAGCCGTGAATGTTTTATCAATTTTTGATATTTTCTATACAGAATTTGATAAAAATAACCACATATCTGGACTCCTCTCAGAATCATAACCCAAACAAAAAACTAAAAACAGACTCTGTCTGAGGGAGTTAAGGCCAATTGAAGATCGACTAGTTTGTTTTTCTTCCGCCCACGCATGTTGCTATATATTTTGTTTGATTTTGTTCTTTTTTTGTACAGAACTAAGTAAAAATGATAATGGATATGTAATCCTCTTGAATTTTAACAACACCCCCCGCCCCCCAAAAAAACAAAAAAATTCACCTGAACGGAATCTATATGAGGAAGATATGGCTGATAAAAAATATCTATTTTCAAGTCATTTTTTTAATTTTGGGATTTTTATTTGAATTTTTTTCACTTGATTTTTTAGGTGTTTTTATTTATAATTTTTTGTTATTTGTTTTATTTGTTTACTATTATTAATTTAAATTATAAAACATATCATATCTAAGCATACTCTTAATTGTTTATGCTGGATCCAATTTTTTCAATCTATTTAGTTGGTCAAGTAGCAAGCAAGATTTTTTTATTTATTTGAATTTTGTCTTTGTTTGGACTTCATCACCTTTGTTTGAGTGATTTTATTTTTTCTTACTTGATTTTGATCACAATTGGTGGTTTCATGATTGGTTGCATAATTTTCATCTAGAAAAGTTTATTTGAGTGTGTTTCCATTGCTTCTTATCACCCTCATTTAATTTTGTTTAGGCCTTCTTGCCTCTAGGTTCTGGTTTTGACCTTTGTAGAACATTTAACTTTGCTGATCCATTGTGCTACAACCCTAGCTTGTTGACATTGTCTTCCTTTTTCACCTTTGGCTTGCTTTTTTATCGCTTGAGTGTGTTTGTCTTTTTGGTTTTGTTTTCCTAGCTTTGAGGCTTTTGACATGCTTTGCATTCTAGCTCAGGGACTTTTCTTTGGACTCTTTTTAGTTACTTTCTCTCTTTGGTTTGATTTTTGGGTCAACATATTTATAAATTTGGGATTTATTTCATTTACAACGTTAGTGAGAGGTGCATTATTTTAGGCCTTGGTATGTAGAGAAAAACCCTTAACCTCCTATAGTTAGAATTCATCAAAGAAAAAAGAAAAGTTTGCATACAGATGCATTAGGGTTACTAACAAGACTCATTCACACCATCATAGTTTCATTCCACATCCCAAATGTGTAAAAAATTACTACTTAAAATTAACATGATAATAAAAGAAAATAGACTTGTTTGTTTCTTTTACTAGTAGCACACCAACACTATCTTAGGCTAGGGTCTTGGAGATAGGTGGGTGAGTTAGCTACTCCAAGACAACAAAAAAAAAATAGCAACTTGCAGTAGGGAGACAAATCCACTTGCAGTAGTGTGTTCTGGGAAACCCTTCTAACAAGAGGGTCAATCACGAGGTCACACCTAGGCTTTGTGAGGTGACATAACCCATTTAACTTAGTTTTGGGTGGGGCGATATAACGAAGTTTGCATGTATTACAAATGATGTTATTAAAAATTTTCGGTAGCATTTGGTGGTCACTTGGGAGGAAAATCTCAAGGGGATTTTGGTCTTAGCTCTCTAGGCTAAGAGTCTTTCCATTTCATGTGAATTTGGCGTGTGACTATCCCCCAAGGACATGTTATTGTTAGTGGTAACCATAGTGGCCAATATTTTTAGGGCTTATACACAGGTGTAGGGTTAGGGTCATCTTCTTTGTACCTCGAATGAATATTAGTCATACTCTCTCAATCCTCTCAAAGGATGCCCCACGACTAATAAAGGAAATTTCACTAAGTTTGCATCTAAAAGGGTTGGGAAGCAGGTTGCTAGTATAAATGTCCCAATGCCAACTTCTTTCTATTTGGTTTTCTTGTGTGACTACCTCTTAGGAATTTTCTAATGTGTGTTGTTTGGTCCGAGTCAGCAGTTTTGGCCTTAGGGTGTTTTCACTATGACAAATTTTGTTAATTTATACTTTTTCACACTGGATGAATTTATTCACCCTTAGTCACATCGTATAGACGATTTTCCTCCTGAATGAGGTGGAATTGTCACTCCTGCATGAAGAGTTCTTGTTGGTGCTCAACACTTAGATCAAAACGTGGTTTTGGAATCTATACGTGGTCCTTCTGGTAGTGATCTGATTTCCATTGAAACATTGGCACACATTCTTGTTTCTCCCACCAATCCACCTTTGATCGATCCACTGGGACTTGAGTTGTTGCATATGAACCCTAACTATTCTACACCTTCTTATACCATTTTACTGTTGTCAGTTGTTTATCCTATGGCATATTTTGAGACATATTTAGCCTATGCATTAACAATGTCACCTTCCATGTCATCATTGTCGCCTCTTAGTGGGGCCATACCTACCCCTTTATTTACACCTCTCACATCCTCTTAGGGAATCCCACTAGTTTCATTTATAGCTCCCACAAATTTCTCGAATGTTTCCATCCCTATTCCATCCTCTATGTTGACAATGGTTATTCGTCCTAGTTAGTTGGTAGGTCAAGAGTCTTTTCACCTAACTTTGCTCAACCAATGATTCCTTTTCGTTAGTTTGGTGTGGTTACTTCTGGAATTGTGTTGTGGGGGGGTTCATTAGATGTTCCTAGTTAGACTGGGGGCAAAGTCACTTCTAGTATGTCACAAGGCTGGTACAGCTCGTTATTTGGATGGAACTACCTTCCAAAACTTTTCCTAGAATGTCTAATTTACTAGGGGGCAACCTTGCTACTAGAACCATCGCCTCTATGAGCCATCCTCCTTATGTCGGTGCTACTGCTCAGGTCGGTCTATCCTTTCCTCCTAGCTACAAACCTATTAGACGCCATTCTCTCGGGGGTCCATTTCTCTTTGGGGGCACTTACCGTGGGGGGGAACTCCTTTTACTAGTTACATTGGCCCACATACTTTATATGCTTGGATGAATCCTTACCAAAGTCAACAACCTCTACATTACAATCCTTATATGGGGTGACTTCGAGGTTGGTACGGTAGTTCTCCTTCCTATGACCCATTTATTCCACTTTTCTCTCTATTTAATGGATTTGGCTAAGTTGACCAAAAACCCCATTAGACATGATCCCTAGCGGCCACCTATGCCCGCATATTTTTCTTCTGACATACCCAAATTTGAAGGAAATCTTGGCAAGAATCCATCTACTCACATTACCACTTATCACTTATGGTGTTCATCCAACTATTATGTAGATGATTCGATTAAAATTTGCTTGTTCCAACACATGTTGACTGGGGATGTTGCCGAATGGTACATCAAAATGCACACAACATCCTATAGTGAATTTCCATCATCAGACCAAACCTTTTTGACACACTTCCAATTTCCTACATGATACGATATTGATTCCTATCTCTTGTCAAACTTTAAACAATATGATGCCATGTTGACTTTTCATCGTATTCATGAGTGGCATCGTTGCAAGAGGTTGGAGAAAACCAAGCTACCTAATGAGATTTTCCGTAAATGGTTCATTCGATCCTTAAGATATCACATTGCCAAATATGTGCCCATGTTTTGTGTTTTAAATGAGGAGCAAACTATATTAGCTTCTGAGCAACTGGAATTTGTTTATTCACAATCAGAACTCTTTATGAAGTACTGCCTAATTATCCTAGGACTTCCATTAACCCACCAAAATATACCCATGACCCACATGCCGATGGTGTGATTGGGTCTATTTCTAATTATGTGATCCAACTTGTTGCTCAACTTGGGCACTTGATCATTGCATCATAATCCTCGACAAGCGCATCTTAATCTACTAAAGCACCTTATTATAAACAATCCATCAATGTTCTTACGGTGTATTCCACATAACCCAAGAACAACCAACAAAATGGTGGTAAAAAGAATAATAATAATAAACAAAAAATTCAAATTGCTCAAGACACTCAACCAAATCCTCAGAATTGGGGAGGGGGCACTAGTGAGCATTGTCAAAAGATTAAATTCCCTTGTAAACTTTTTCAATGATAACATCTTACTCATGAATGCCCTTGGATGGATGAATTTCACAGGCTTGTTGCACCACCAAAATCTACCCAACAACCTGTTGTTTTAATTCATCCATTTCCTACACAATCTCATAAACAAATGGTTGCGCAACCCCCTCCATCTCTACAAGGGGGAAATGGGGCGTCTTTTTTCAACCCTAACAATAGTTTGTTTGTATTTATGTGAAAATAAAACATTAATGTGACCATGCATGCTAAGTAATATGATGTTCCTGAGTCGATTACTTCTCCTAAGGAATCACTCGCTCCACCTACTTCCAGTGTACCTGTCACGTTAGATAAGCCCATGGAACCTATTTATCAGCCCCCCAAGGGTGTCGTTCATAACACAACACACAATCCTTATGACTCAAACCTCATCACCTTCAATATTCAGAAGGATGAGTTTTGATTTTCCCACCAGATCACCTTTCATATTACTGTGTGTATTTTCCATAAGAATATTCATCGCACTTTGGTGGATGAAATCTCTTCCACTTGTGTCATGTCAACATCATGTTGGAAGGCTCTTAACTCTCCAGAGCTCACTAAGTCCAACACTACTCTTCAATCCTTTGATGGACACAACTTTGTACCTAATGGGGTTCTTCCCAAGTTCACCATTGAGTTAGGGCGGGATATTGTTTATGTCGATGTTGAAGTCGTCGACATCACTTTGGATTACAACCTGCTCCTTGGTCGTAGTTGGTTCTATGCCATGACTGTTGTTGTCTCATCTGCATTTAGTGTCCTTTTCTTTCCAAATGAAGGAAATTTTGTTACCATTAGCCAGCTCGACTATTGCATGCCATCGACCCAAATTTCCACTATGGGGAATCCAGTACCACTTGTGGTAGATAACCTTTTTAAGAATCAAAGTGTTGGCATGGTATTTTTTAAAAGATCATCTCTTATTGGATTATTTCCTCAATTACCACCTCTTCACATTCCTACTTACTATAAATCTCCTATGCATATGATATATTCTAACACTTGTGTACCCCACAGACCTCCTGATCCTTGGGTGGTGTCACCTGATAATATGGAAGTTAATCAAGCTAGTGATCATCCTCCACCACCTATTGTGGAAGATATTTCCTCTCCGAAAGCCTCATTAGTACCTCCTGACGCTTGTCAAAATTCCATCCCAATATGGAATATGACCAAGATTTGTTGTCCACATGGGTCGTCACTCTACATGTTCTCCATGACTCCATCGATGACAAACCTCCTCAACTCGTCAACTTGGAGGTCATCAATTTACCCATTGATAATCTTAGGGAGATTATGCCTCTTTCTACATCTAGTCTCTCCAATTCGAACAAGTAGAGCTTGGAAACATAAATCTCATAATGATTCACAGGACACCTCCTCTCCTCTGCTTGGAAGTGCCACCCCTGGACTGAGTCAAGTCTTCAACTTCTACTACCGAACTTTCCAATGAATTTTCCAAATCAATACCACTTGTTGATGAGCGTCTTGTACCCCCTCTATGTCTTGATCCTCCCTTATGTCATTTTAATTTTGAGAGCACAATTATGTTAGAATGTCCTAGCATGGTCAACCTTTCCAAATTGGGCAATTTGTCTTCCTTTGGAATGGCCCCACATTGGTGATCCATATGTTCCCCTCACCCTCCATAATTTTTTGTATCGAAACCCTTGGCCTATGCCCAACTGTGGGCATGCTTTAGCATGACCTATTAGACTAATTTATGTTTGTCCATATTATACATAGTAGTGTGATGTTTTTACATTTTTTTGTTTTGGTGTGTGATGCGAGAATTTGTCATGCATTATTATGCCAAAAATCCAAAAAAATTATAAAACTCAAAAAACAAAAAACATATGGTCTTCTTTTTTACTTCATCCATATTTATTTATTTCATTACATGATTTAACCATGGGTCTAGTCTTTCTATATGGTTTTTACAAGACACGGTGGTGTTCTTATTGTGATATCCATTGGAACTTAGGTGTGTTTCTCTTGAAATTGACATATAGGGGTAGGTCATTTTCATCGTCATCAGCGCAATTTGACCATCAATTCCATATTTATGCCTTACGTTTGAACCCATCAAGTTGTGACTTTATCTATTCTCCTTTATGTATGTCATCACTTGTGGTAGAGATTACCTCATCACAAATACCCTAGTATAGCACATCCTTGTCATTTTTGTGTCCATGTAGTTATTTTATTCTCTTTTCAGAATCCCTCCTTTTGACCCACCATGACCTATCATTTGAGACTCATCTCCTCTTCTTCATCATATTTTTGGCCATACTGCAAGAGGATTCCACACTTTATCCCTTTTGATTACCACTCTTTCTTAGCCCATTTTCTGCAATATGAGCCTCGGTTTCCTCATTCCATCATCATCATCTGCTTGGTCTATCATCCACTTTCACTTGTGCCTCACCCGTTCTTGGAGATGAATGAGTGGTCCTATTAGTCAACCTATTGTCTTCATTATGTAGTGATAATTTCCATCATCACCGAAACCAATTACTATCCTTTATACCACTCATGCATCTAAGATCAGTTTTCTTTAAGCTCTTTTTAGAATCCTTAATTTAGAAAAGATTGTCGAGTGCACTTTTCTCCTTCATGATCATAAAGAACTTGAAGGTTGTCAACCAGTATAAGTTTAACCCTTTTCAGGATTGGGATAGACTATTTGCAAAAAAATAATACCCTAGTCTCTTATGGCTAGGAGTTTCTACCTTGTATACTTTTATCTCTTTTTCAAGCTTGGGGGACAACTTTACGAAAAAGGAACTTATAAAAGGAGAAGGGAGGGAAAATGTATTTCCATTAGTCGTCAAATGGAAGCATCCTTTGTGTCACCCTTGAACATGGAACCTCTTTGTTTCATTATCTCATAATTGGGTTTTAGCTTGCTTGGGAGCCATACCATACATATGTGTTTGTCGACTCCTCCGCCTAGTTGCTCTTCCAATCATATGGAGCATGCTTTGATGCCTCCTGTGTCATCGTGTGATATCAAATGGTGCTTATTAGTCTTGATTCCAAGTCACTCTTGTGTCATGTTGTTATGTGTTCAAGAGAAGTCTCAACCTATGTCAGCCATCAGCAGTAGCCTATTGACCATTTTGAGTCAGTCATTCCTATGTCAGTTGTACTTCATCATCTCATGACTTCATTCATACATCACATCATCCTAGTCTATTCCATGTTAGTTGATGGGGGATACATTAAGGCCCTCCTTCGATGAATATTCTCCTTTCAAATTCATCTCATTATCTACGAGCTTGATCTAGAAACTAGTAATACCTTGGAGCTTGCAGATCTTAGTGGCAGGCTTCCTCACGATCGGCAGTGGGTTTACACCATTGGCTCTTGGTTGGTAAAGTTCATTGGTGTTTGATGTCAACTCATATATTCACACTTAGTGTAATGTACTAAGTACCTTGGGCTCCATTTTCCTCATTGGTGTATTCCCTCACGTCTATTACTGGTTTTCCTCATTGGACAATAATCAAGTAGTTTCTACCATGTTTGACCTCAACACATCTATTTGCATGATGTAGATTCGTACCATCGGGGTTATGACAAGGACCCCATGCTAGAGACATATCACTCTTATATGGAATCCTTCCAAGCTATGTGCTTTGATAAGGATCTTGAGACACTTCTCTATTTGTCATGTGTCCATAGTCCTACTAATGTATATTGTTACCTCAATCCGCATTGTATTTGTTGGTGGCTATTTTGTATTTGTTGAGTCACATGGATCCAGTATGTATTGTTTGTGGCCATGTTCTAGAATTTCATGTCATGGATCTGGAGTGTATGTTTTGGCCACCATGTTCAGTATTTCTTTATGACCGAGCATGGGTATGTCTACCTTGGGAAGGTTATCAGTAGAATTGAGACTTAAGAACTTGAGTTCCTATGTTCATGCTTTGTAGTCTTGGACCCTTCCTCCCATTTTGAGCTTTGAGTATTATTGTAATGAATTTCGGCCATCCATTTCTCTTTTGACCTCATGCATTAAGGGGCATTTGTTATAACCCTATTTTCCACTCCATTATAGTGAGAGAAACCCAATATCAATTTACCTAAGTTGTTGATCTGAAAATGGAGGAGGTGGTCAATTTCCTCTTCTCCTAAAACAAGGATTGTTCTCCTATGCTTTGCAAGGAAAAATGGGTCTTAACACAAAACAAGTTTTCCAAAATGTCTCTTCAAGTTATGAGTTATTTTTCACATGTAAACTTAAGCATAAGCAATACAACATCACATAACTCATATAGGCATACATGAAGAGTGCAACAAAGGATTTGGTGATGGATTTCACCCCTCCTGGGCTACATCTCCGGGCCTACCAACACAGCTAGACCACTCCATATATTCAGTGGAAAATGAGTACATAAAAGTTTTTTGATAAACATGTGGCTATTTCCCCTTCAAGGAAATGTTCTTCTGCAAAGAACTCTCACATAAAATAGCAGGAAAACCTACATTCACCATGAAAACATCAGCAACACAAGTCATCTCCTACAAAAACCCTATACTCCAATTGAAAATGAGCATACATGAGAATATAAACACTTCAATTCCACATTGAAGGACAAATATAATTTTTTCCTCAACAAGACATAGTGAGACAAGTATAAAATAACTGAACCCTGCAAGTAACAGTCATTGCAATAAACATATAAAGGTAAGAAAACCCTTACAAGGACTTTTCCATGCTCAAACACCTTCAAGAACTGCTCCAAAACACTAATTGATCATGTTATCACTGAGCTAATAGAGTTGGGCTATGTCAACCCTCAACCCAACATAACTATTTCAAACCACTTGTAGCTAGAAGTTATACCTTCTAGAATGAGAGGGATCTCTCAAGTAAAACTAGATAATATTCTAAATACAACCCAATTTCAGATGGCTAACTCTGGATTTTCATGTGATTTTGTAGGTGAGAGAGTGTGAGGACAACCACCATTGGGCATGGAGTCAATTAGAGAAAATCAATTACAAACAACATTTTTTTCATGGACGCTGAGGCATTTTTGACTTTAAACTAGTGTGAAGTAAACATTTACAGTAAAATAGAGCAAATTGAAGGAATTTGGAGCAGTATAACATTTTAATCATATAGGATATTAAGACAGATAAAAAAATGTGTAGAAATTATGACTGTAGAATAACTTGATAATGCAATATAACTAAAACAAAGTACTTAAACTACTTCTCCAATCAATTTGTGGAATCTTAAAATATTTGAGCAAGATCAAGTTGAATACATATAACCAGAAGAAGAATCAATACACATGAAACACAGAAGAATACTCTGGGGAAAGCCTCAGCTAAAAACCCCACTATTTGTATTATCATACAAGTGGAAATATATTAGGATCACACAAAGCTTTAGCTCTCACAGCTAGCCAGCTCTCAGTACAATCCCTCACTGATGCTCACACACAAAATATATTGCTCATATGCCTTCTCCTCTGCCCCCCAAGCTCCTATTTCCTTGCGCAACTTCTCTTGGGTGATCCAACAGTTACCAAGTGTAACATTGATCTCACACCCTGTAAAACTGTGCAAATATCAAGGAATGAATTCCTTCTGCATGCATGAGTTTTGTTTATAGGAAAACTCATGCAACTGATAGTACATTGTCCCTGTATTTAATCTCAACTGGGTCTCTCTTTGAATAGACTTGCATGAGTTACTGATGAGAGAATCTTTAGTTATTTGGAGTACACTAGTTGGATGCATGCATGCATTAACTGACTGAACTCACAATTACTTCATCAAACATTTTGGAACTAATTTAAATGGACTTAACTCAGTAAACTAATCTAACTAATTAAAACTCAAATATAACTCATCCTTATCTCCTTAATTAAGGGATAATCTCCTTAATTTAAGGGATAACTGTTGCATGACTTCACAAAGACTTCTAGCTTCAATTTCTCCAACTAATTAACTCAAGATGAATTAGTTAATTATTTTTCAAGTTGTTGGTGAGACTAAATTCGAATTTTAATTCAAGGACAAATTAAAATTAGAATATTCTTGTTACCACATTTCAACACTCCATCTTAACAATAAATGGATTATCTGCCACCCCGATCCTATCTCTATGGAGCTCGAACTTACACTTTGACAATGCCTTTGTCAAAATGTCAACATCTTTCTCCTCAGTCGAAATATAATGCAACAACATGATCCTCTTCAATACATAGTCTCTGAGATGATGATATTGGATGTCGATGTTCTTTGACCTATCATGAAATAATGGATTCTCAGAGAGTTTGATACAACTCTGATTATCATAATAGATCATTGTTGGATCCATCCTTTGATCAAACAAACCAACTAGAATTTTCCACATCCAGATGGCCTCACATGCTGCCTAACTTGCAGCCATGTATTCAGCCTCTGTCGAGTTGAGTGAAAGCAACCTCTATTTCCTACTGTACCAAGAAACTACAGCTAACCCAAGGTTGAAAATCCCTCCTGATATGCTCTTCCAATCTGATGGACTCCATGCCCAATCCACATCAGTGAAGCCCTGTAGCTTCACTCGCTTTATCCATCTATACCATAACCCATACTGAGTTGTGCCTCTTAGGTATCTCAATACATGCTTTGTTTCCTTCCAAAACATCTTGGTAGGATGAACCATCACTTGACTCTGTTGGTTGACTAGGTACATCAGTGAACCCACATGCTACCTATACACAGTAGCCTCCACTACTTCTCCTGAAGTATCATCCTCCTTCCTCCAATTAGCTGCTAGAGGATTCTGCATGGGCTTGTACTTCTCCATTTGGAATCTCCTGATTATCGCGTTGGCATAATTGCTTCGAGACACAAACAACTCCCCATCATTCTGCCACACTTCCATGCCAAGGAAGTAATGCATGAGACCCATGTCTTTCATCTCAAATTCTCTTGCAAGGTCCTCCTTGCAAGACATGATCAATTGATTATCACTTGTCAATATGAGATAATCAACATAAATTACAATGACCAACTACATACCTTTCACCATGATGTGATACAGGCTCGCATCCGCTTCACTCTTTGTGAAGCCCAACCCAGTGAAGTAGTTGTCAATCCTGGTGTACCAAGAACGAGGTGCTTGCTTCAGCCCGTACAAAGATCTCTTGTGTCAGCACACATGCGACTCATGATCGAAGGTCTCAAAACCTTTCGACTGCTCTATGTATACCCCTTCCTCAATCTTGCCATTGAGAAATGCAATATTCACATCCATCTGATGGATCTTCCAACCCATCTCTGGTGATACTGCCAACATTGATCTGATAGATGAGTACCTTGCTACATGAGCAAAAGTCTCATCATAGTCGATCCCCTCGACCTATGAGAAACCACAGGCAACAAATCTTACCTTATGCTTCTCCACACTACCATCAGCATCTTGCTTTACCTTGTAAAGCCAACAAGAACTCACAACTGACTTGTTCTCCAGTCTTTCAATCACATCCCAAACATTGTTGCGAACTATGGAGTCATACTCCCCCACCATAGCATCAACCCAAATCAGTTGTTGGATTGCTTCCACAAAGGAAGATGGTTTGGTCTCAACACATTCCCCAACAAGGGCCATGTATCCAGTGTACCTCTCAGGTGACCTCCTCTGTCTATGTTGAGAAAATGGTTCTCCCACATTCTCTGTCGCATCCAACAACAATCTATCAACTTCTCTTGTGTGCTTCCATCCATCTCTTGAAGACTCTACTTCAGTGGATGTCTCCATTCTTGGATCCTCTGCATGCGGCTACTTTGCATCAGTCTGAGGCTCCTCCTCCTTAGGAACCAACATTGCCTCCAAAACCTATAGCTGGAGCTCCCTCTCAAGGGAAACTCGCATGGCCTTTTCTTCATCAAACTTGAGATCTCTGTGAACCAGTGTCCTCCGACTGGTAGGCAAGTACACCCAATAGTTGTGGGGTGTATCAGTGTACCCCACAAGTATCCCCAACTTAGCTATCGACTCAAGCTTCTTTCGTGCATCCTTTGTCACATGACAATATACCAATGAGCCAAATATCCTAAACTGACCCACATCTGGTCTCTTACCAGAGAAAGCTTCCTCTGGTGTCTTCATCCCAAGTATGCAATGTGGGCTTCTATTATGCAAATAGGCCATTGTGTTTCATGCCTCAGTGCACAAATGAAGTGGTAGGCCTTTGTCATGCAGCATCGGCTATGTTGCCCGTAACAATAGTTATGTTCTTCCTCTTGGCCAACCCATTTTGTTGTGGGTTATGAAGTGTCGTCAGCTCTTGTTTAATTCCTTCTGCTGCATAGAAGTCCTCAATCTCTTGAGAGACATATTCTCCACCATTTTCATTTCTCAAGGCCTTAATCTTCTTTCTTGATTCTTTCTCAACCAAAGCTTTGAACTCACAAAACTTTGAGAAGGTTTGGTCCTTCTTCTGCATGAAATAAATCCAGCATTTAAGAGAATAATCATCAAAGAAAATCACATAATACCTTTTCTTTGCTTTGGATGCCTTCGAGAATGATCCACACACATCAGTATGAACTCGCTCTAAGATTTCTTCCGCTCAACTGTCTCAATCATGAAAGGAAGACTTGGCGTACTTTCCCAAGGTACAACCTTTGCATGTGTCAACTTGCTCAAGTTTACCTTTGGGAAGTCGTGTAGATATCTGTTGCATTATCTTCAAGGCCCCATGATGCAAATGGCCCAACTGCATGTGCCATAACTCGCCAATGTCTTCGCTACCAATTCTACTTTCAAACTCAATGCTACACAATCATCTACCTCTAGTTTATAGAGATTCTTTACCTGAATCTCGATCCTCTTGGTCTGACCCGTGGCTATGTGTCTTAGGGAAACCTTTCCTTTATTGAGGACAACATTGTATCCTTTTTCCTCCAACATCATGATAGATACCAAGTTCTTTTTCAGTCCAGGCACATACTTCACATTTGTCAAGGAGAGAGGAGCTCCATGCTCCCTCTGAAAAGCAACTATGCCCACTCCTGAAACACTATACTTTCCGTCGTCACCCATATCTATGTGCATCTTGAGGTCTTTCTCCTCCAAGGTACTGAATAAACTTCTATCACCGGTCATGTGGAATGAGGCTCCACTATCAAGATACCAAAAACAACCCAGCATCGATGACACCATGCAGGCAATGAGGGTAAAGTCCATTTCGAACTGAGAGGCTAATGCCTCACCTTCCGATCCTTTCAAGGATCCCTTCTTGGATTTCTTCAATGGCAAATTAGTCGCATAATGTCCCATCTTGTGATAATTAAAGCATATCACTTTAGACTTGTCAACCTTCTTCCCTCCATGAGAAGAATTCGGTTTGGAATGGGAATCCTTCCCCTTCCCTTTCCTTGCCTTACTTGCTAAGGCCAGATTTTCTTCATCATCATTCTTGGATGAAGAACCATCTTATGTGCTCCTCCTAGTCTCCTCCTACATGAGATCCAACCACAATCGTTCCCAATCTGACATTTTCTCCCTTCCATTCACAGAGCCTTGGTAGCTATTCCAACTCTTTGGAAGGCCAAGGAGAGCAAGGCTCACCGTATAATCATCGGTAGTAGTTATTCCTGTTGGAGTCGGTCTTGTCAGTCCTCTGTCAGAGATCAAAACTCTTTATGCATTTCATTTTTAGGAGTACCGCTCCATTAAATTAGCTGCATTCTGCTAGGGGCATGCCATAATCTGACGGAAAAGGTCTTGTTAGTCAGTCCCCCTCATGCATGGCACCCGCTGGCTTAGGTCTTTTGTCAGTGTTCACTAAGGTCCATGACAGTCAATGTTCGATCTTTAATGGACGAGAGTCATTTTCAGTGATTAGGTCTAGGGATTAGTAAATTTGGTCTTCAAATATGTCCAATAAAGCCATGAAGGCCTGAGGGAGGCCCTTACAAAGTTATGATTCGTACATCTTCATCGTCATGTTGATAGACTTCAACTGTTCTTCAAAACTCTGCTTTGAAGAAAAGTCAAACAGTGTGTCATTTGTAATAAAATTTTCAAAAAAGTCACCAGTTGATTTCTTCAGATGGAGTCATGGTTTCCGTGGCCAAATGCCTTGTCATGCAACCCCTGCAAAAAGTGCCGAAATTTTCATCATTCTAGCTAAAAATTCAAAGGAAAAAGTGAAATTCAGTGTTGCATTAAGTCAGTAAAAAGAGCCAAACTGAAACATTAGCAAAGTGGGTTTTGGAGAAGAAAAAACTAAACCCATGACTGCAAATGCATTTATATACAAGTTTCCACGAAAATCAAAGTCATTGTAAAAATCAAGGTCATAGAGAAACATAGCAAAGCATTGAGAGAGCAAAGTGTGTGTTTGGAGTGAAGTTGGAGTCATTTTCAGGAGCGCGGCGCACACACAGAGGGGCGCGACGCACATAGAGGGCACGACGCACAGAGCGCGAACCAACAGTGTTAAAAATACAAGGGCGTGATGCATATAAAGAGCACGACGCACTGGGTTTGCTACACAACGCACACCCGTGAAGGCCCGAAATCGTGCCAAACTTGCAATCAATCACCTTGAAACCTCTCCAATTGACAGATATCACAACAACACCTAGTTTCACACAATCATCAAAGGGCAGCCCAAGTACAGTACACACAACAGTCATGGCATCTGAGCATTCACCAGAGTAGGAGATGGAGACACAAAGTGATTCATCCTCAGAAGAACAGGCTCCCAGGAGACATCACAAGAGTGGCAAACATGTTAGGGATGAGCCAACCACCCTCACTGAATTGCAGGCCTGCCCTCTTGCTATGTCATGCTTCCAGCATCTATCATGTTTTGAATTTTGTCAAAGGGTGGCTAATGTTAGAGTTCATCATGAGTTGGCCCGTCTTTTTGTGCTTTAGCCACATGGAGGTCACTCTATCTTGGCCGGGGTCACCTTCACATTGACACCCGAAACTATCTCATTAGCAACCGGCATACCAAATGTTGGAGAACAGTGGCACAAGAAATAGAAGGTGGATAGGCAACGTTATGAGCCTTACATTAAGGCCAGTTTCTTGAGGCATCTCACAAGGGTCTTTTCATTCAGATATTTGAAAGATGAATATGCTCCACTCATGAAATTGATCATGAAATACTTCAGCTGTGAGGGGAGGTTCTCTCGTCTATATGCCTATCACATCAGGTTGCTCATGCACTTTACCAGGGTACGGATGATGAACCTACCATTTTTCATTCGCAGGAACATAGAGAGGATGAACACCTTCATGCAACACAAGACCCCTCAGCAGCAACTTAACAGTGTTTATCACTTTGCTCTTATCCGGATTTTGGTGGATCATCAGTTGGCATTGCAGGGCATTACTTGGGAGGACTTCATCTCCTGTGACCTCTTCAGCACTTCACATGTATTATCGGAGGTTGAACATGAGATAGGTGGTCCTTCTCATCAGTATGAATGCCATGAGACCACTACTATGCCAGTATTCATCACCTATCAGAGAGGCAGTAGACATTTGTTTGCAGCAGCAAAGTGAGTGTTATCTCCACCAGGGGTGGAAGGGGCCTCGCTTCTTACATCAACAACACAGGTACAGGACAAGGGCAAGAAGCCCATGCATGATGAGGGGCCATCAGGTGAAAAAGAGGCCGACTTCATCCTCATTCAGGATGATGATGCATATGTGGAGAGTGCCAAACTTAGGAGGACCATCCAGGAGCAGAAAATGGAGATCCAAGACTTGTCACTCAATTTGGAGAGGGCCAAATGGATTATCAGGTATTTGGAGCAGAGGAGCAAACAGCTTGAGGACCAGCATGAGATCATGGAGCTGCAAAGCATCCTTGAGAATCGCCAAGCTGCGCAACATAGGAGGATTGGGCTCACTCCGTTGGAGCAAGAAATTAACAATGACCGTGAGTCTTGGCTCCAGCGTATCAACATCCACCTTGAGAGACTGCTGGAGAAGGCTGACAGGGACAAAACCATACTGAGGTGGATGGTTTATCATCACAGGGCACGGAACATGAGTTCAAAGGCTCGGACAAGGAGCTTGAAGGCAAAATTGAGCAAAGCAACAAAGAGGCAAAAGAGGCAAAAAGAGCAAGATCGGCTTCGAATCTTGGCTGAAGCCCTTGTGGACCAGCATAGTACCTCTTAGAGAACCTCCAGCCCAAATTTCAAGAAATTTGGGGCAATTTTAGTCACATGGAAAACTTTTGGTCACAACACAGGTTCTTTCTCCCTGTGCGCCGCAACACTGGCGCGGCGCTTAGGATTGGGAGCTCCAAATTGCAAATGGCTTGCATTGTTGGATTCAGAATGAAAAATCACGACTATTGGTGCATGGAAAAGAAATTTGGGCATGATTTGAGTCTCTAGGAGGTCAAAAACACTCAAAAAATGACCTCTCTGCCCCTATTTTGACACACAGGAAGCAGTCTTGGGAGAATGAAGATTTGGAGGGGAAAATGAGCACCAAATTCAAAAATTCCACTTGGGTTGGAAAGTAGATAGGCCAGGATTTCCAACAAGCACACCTGGGCACAATTTGGACTCCTGCAGGTACCTCAAAACAGCCTCCAAAGTGGTGCGGCACATATAGAATTGGGCGCGACGCATATAGAGAAAAAGGCCAAATCACTTCCGGTTCGCGACATTTCGATTCACAACTTTCTCCAAGTGGGCCCACTCATCTAAATTTCAATTTTTTCAGCAACTAAGGAAAATTTTAAAGATTTTGGCTTCTATCCAAGTGGCAAAGGAAGGCAAACAGTCACCCAAGCCATTTTTCATTTTTGTAACGCTGCACCTGTAGCTAATGGTTGGCTTTCCATCTCCATTTTGTAATGATTTGAGAAACTCCCCAACTCTTGGTTGTTCTATTTCCTCATGGCATAGTCTATTTATTGTATGCAAACCATTTGCAAAGGGTTGGTTGGCTTGTAATTTCTGGAAGACTGTGGGAAAGAAACTCTGTTTCTTCATTGTATATTTTGACAAAGGATTAATGAAAGGCAACGAATCTGTTTCATGAGATTCATGTGGTTGTGAGTGTAGAAAATGTGTTTTTCATTATGTTTCATATGTATTTCGTTATGTTTCATAGTTCATTCATATTCATTTCCAGTGAAATTTTCTGAGTAAGATAAGGTAGAATTCATTTTTTATTGCTCTACCTGTAGGAAAGTTTCACGTTGTGTGTTTTTCTTCTGTTCAAAAGGATTCATGTACTTATGCCCTTTTCACCCTCCTAAGAAATCTCTCCATTCCACGTTATTTCAAACTAAATTTCTAGACTTTTTGCCTGTCTTGCCTCACAAAGTAATCTGTGCCTTTGTATTAAATTCTCTGCTCATTGTTGTTCGTTGGTCCCATACCATCCCAGAAACTCAGTCATTCATAAAACAATTGCTTCTTCTATCCATATTTACTTACTAGCCTAAGATCAATATTTCACTGTAAGTCATCTCAGACCATTTCGTTTACTTATTCGTTGAGCGTGACTCGGAGAGAGCCATCTCCTATTCTGGTAGGGCTAGCTACTAGACTGAGCGTGGTTTGTGGTTACCCTGAATTTTTCCTTCCTTCAGCCTAAGGTGGATTTGGGTGCTAACATAGTGGCGACTCCGCTGGGGACGAAATTAATCCCCTTACTTCTTGATAGTTCTAAGCTTCCGGATGATAAGTTTAGGATTTGATTGGCTGAGTGAGTTGGTTGTGTCCTTTGATTTTTCTCAATAGCACGCTGGCTTCTAGAAGATATACCAGAGCTAATCCAGATCCAGATCCTCCACACATCTACGAAAATCCCAATTTGATCCCAAGAATTCGTCGTCAAGAGAGCTCTATATCTCCCGTGTTCAAATCCCATTCATGCCCTGACATTTTTGAATATCTCGAAGAGCTAGATTTTTATGAGCAGTTTGAAATATCGTTGTTCGAGACCAAATCTGAAAGGGCGGTTGACTCTACTATCCACAATCCACAGTTTCTTGTAGATTTGGAGACGGAAAGGGCTAACTGGTCAATTGATAATTACACTATAGCTCAGCTTCAAACTCCAATTGCTAGCCCCCTACAAACTGCCCACACTCATTCAACACCTCCAAGGCCAAACCCACCAAGAGTGATGGCTGCCCGTTTTGAACCCCTTGTTCTGCCTCAAGTTTTAGATGATATGCCCACAGATTACCAAAGAAAAATCTCGTTTTTTGATGGCACTCCTAACAGCATTACTGCTCAGCAACATGTGGACCGAATGGCAGATTTCTATGAACTTCACGAGATCGATGCAGAGAATGTGGCAATGAGACTCTTTGTACAGACATTTGCAGGTGAAGTGAGGAAATGGTTCAAAGGTTTGCCGGCCGCTCGTATCGCTACCTTGGCCGACCTACAAAGACAATTTTTAAACCGCTGGGAAGTGAAAAAGAATCCTCTTCAAATTCTGGCCGAATATGAGCAAATCAAAAGAAACGTTGTTGAGTCGGTCCAAGACTACTGCATTAGATTCAATTCAGTTTATAATGAAATTCCCGATCATCTAAGGCCACCTGTGGGGCTAGCCATGGTGAAGTTCCCGGATGGTTTTGATGCTGACATGGCTTATCAATTAAGAGAGAGAGAACCGGCCACAATGGAAGACATGCAAAAGATAGCGGTCAGCGTTGAAGCAAATCTGCTGACCAAGAGGGCTAGAGCAAAGGCAGAAAAGAAGGTCACTATAAAAGAAGAATCTTCCTCGGTAGATTAGCTACTCCGGAAGGTAGAGCAGATGCTTGAAAGGTTGAAACTTGATAAACCTGAGCCACAAGTTAGAAATCCTAACTTCCGTGGCCACCAACAGCCACCATATAGAATAAGGCAGAGAGATCAGCGAGCCCAAGAGCAGAAACCACAACAGCCAGTACAGCCACCTTTCAGCAAAATTTTGTGCATGGACCAGAGTCAGATGAGGACGGGAATATAATAGGAGAAGAAAATCACCTCTTTGCTCTGGATGATTTGCCTATTTATCTCACTGAGGATAAGGAGTATGCAGAAAGTTCGGCTGTACACAAAGATGTAGATTTCATTCTAGCAAATGACACCGTCTTGGAGGAAGAATCAGATGAGTACTAAAGAGGCTATATGAATGCTCTATTTGCCCAGTAGCAGCGATATTCACTTAGAAATAGAGATGTGCTGGACAAACAAATTCAGAAAAGGAAGGACATTGAGGCATCAAAGAATGATTCTCAGTTGCACAAAGGAAAGGAAAGGAATCGGTTGATCTGGATAGCAGCAAATCACCATCAGCAGAACAATCACATCAGCAAATAGCATCGAAAGAAAAGGAAAGGAAAGAAATCCCAGTCAAAGAGGTAGAAAATATTCCCGCTTTTAATTTAGAGAATGAGATTTCTAAATTAAAAGTATCCATTCCCTTGACTGAAATATTGAGGAACAACAGTTATAGAGGGCAAGTATCTAAAATGTTGAATTTGGACCCAATGTCTGACATGGTGAATGTCGAAGATGATCAACCTGAAATGATTTTTGGGCCAGCATCGAATGGTGAGTCTCCTGATAGTGATGTGCCACCTTTTTATATCAGTTTAAGATTGCATGATTTTGTGTTACATAACGCCATGTTCGATTTTGGAGCTTCTCACAATCTCATGCCCAAGGCTATCATGGATAAGCTTGGTCTGGACATCACTTGGCAATACCATGATCTCTATTCGTTTGATTCCAGCAGAGTAAGATGTATTGGACTCATCAAAGACTTGGTTGTGAGTTTGGATCAACTCCCAATGAACAATGTTTTGATGGATATTGTTGTAGCAGATATTCCTCCCAGGTTTGGCATGCTTCTTTCCAGGTCTTGGGTAGTGAAGTTGAAATGGACACTACAACTAGCTTTCTCCTATGCAACGATTCCGGTGTTTGGCCAAATGAGGAAATTGTATCGGGAACAAAAAATGAAATACATGATTACAAGCAAGGAGAAACCAATAAATCATCCAATTAATTATGTACATACAGATTTAGAGTCTTTCGTTTTGTATTCTGATAGTTTCAATGATATCGATAGTCAGTTAGTAGAAGCAGATGATATTCTGGAAATAACAGAAAATTTCAGAGGAGTTTTAAAGAAGGAAGGACAAGAACAGCAGAACACCGTTGGGCGATTAGCTGAAAGTAATGGACAACAAGCAGACAAGGCACAACAAATAGATTTTCAACACTTGCAAGAGGAGGAAGAAGGTTTGTGGACCATGGATTTCGATGGAGCAGTGGGAAATGATGGTGCTGGAATTGGAATTTGGGTATGTAGTCCTTTCTCCGCCCCGAACAAAGTCCCTAGTAACGTGTGGGTATGCTCTTACAAGTTGGCTTTTGATTGTTCAAATAATGAAGTTGAGTATGAAGCTTTGATTGCTGGCCTAAAGATTCTAAGAAATCTGAATGCTAAGAGGATTTCAGTATATGGAGACTCCGAATTGGTGATTAAGCAGGTCAGAGGCGAATATCAAGCAAAGCATCCTTGGATGAGGGCTTACCGTAATGCAGTTCTAGACATCCTAAAATTATTTTCAGAATATACCTTGACATGTGTGCCTCGTATACAAAATAGTATTGTTGATGCTCTTGCTAAGGCAAGAAGTAGTTTTAAGATCCCAATGAACTCTAGTAATAAATTCGAAATCCATGTCAAGCATTGCCCAACTGTACTGGACAATCAGAGATATTGGCAAGTTTTCCAAGATGATGAGGAGATTGATGATTTTCTGCAAAACAAAGGCAAGTTCAAAGAGACCTAAATTGATGTAGAAAATGACTATGGTAAAGGTAATGGTACAGATGAGGTGCAGATCAATGAAATGGACGTGTTGCAGCTAAAGAATAATGTTATTCCTAAAGGTTTGATACCTTTAGAAGAACTCTTTGATCAAGATGATGTAGCCCGCAAGCCAACATTGCAGCCAACAGAGAAGGGTGTGGAAGAGGTCAATATCAGAACAGCTGCTAATCCTAAATTGGTAAAACTGTCTAAAGCATTTCCACCAAAAATAAAGGAGAAATATATCAGTTTGTTGTCTTCATTTGCAGATGTGTTCGCTTGGGACTATTCTGACTGAAAGACATATGATACCAATATAATTCAGCACACTATACCCATTAAGCCCAATCAGAAACCATTCAGACAAAAGTTGAGAAGGTTTAATCCAAAGCTGTTGCCATCAATTGAAAAGGAGATCAACAGGTTATTAAAATCAGGAATCATTGTTCCCATCATATTTTCAGATTGGATCTCTAATTTGGTGCCCGTACGAAAGAAGACAGGTGAGATTCGCTTATGCATTGATTTTAGAAATCTCA